>SNQJ01S0025666.1:0-13492 GCA_010110895.2 Picea sitchensis
TGATCAGTTTTAGCTCCTGTTTCTTTACTGGATCCTGATTTTGCTGGAGTATTTGTCTTTTTTGCTTGAACATATGTGTCTACCTTTGATCCACTTGTTCTGGATCTAATGTCATACTTTTTCCTTTTAGGTTCCTTATGAGAAATCTCTTCAACATATTCTTCCTCAAACTGATTCAGTATAAGAGCATCCTCATAATATTTTTATGTCAGATGAGTGGAAGATAATTCTATATCATTTAAATGAACCATGGAATCCTCCTCAGTATCATCAATTTCTTCAACATCTTTTACTGCATTGTTTTGAAAAGGAGGCAAAACCCTTTGATCCTCTTGATTTCTCCTTTCTCTTGGTAAAATTTGAGGAATTTTTTTAGGCCTTCTGAATTGATTGAAATTTCTATATCCACCTTCCTGTGGAGATATTTTTGGTTGTTTTGTTTCCATATTCAACCTAGCCATTTCAGAAGTCAAGGTTTTTAGCATTTTGTCCATTTCATCATTCTTGGAGCCAGATGTTGTATGAGAAGAAGAAGGAAGTTCTTCTCTATGTTTTTTCGTGTCTTTGTCACTCTTTGATTTCAATCTCTCTGCTTCCAATATATTGGATTCTACTTCAATGGCTGCTTCTTGCATTAAACTCAAAGTGACAGAACTTCTTTCTCTCAACAACAGAGACAACTCAGCATCAAAAGCATTGGAAAAAGTAATTTTGGCAGATGTTTCTATGGGTTTGATTTCATTCGGAATCTTAGTATACATTTTAGTGAATCTTTTGGTAAAAGCTGTTACAAATTCTCCTTATTTCCCGTTCAAAGCCCTAAATTCAATGATATAATACAAGTAATCTTTCTTATCTCCCCAATGTCTCAAAAAGGTGTCATCTAGTGCATCAATATCGATAATAGAATTGGGAGGGAGACTTCTGAACCATTTTCTTGCTTCTCCATCTAAAATATGCACAAAAAGTCTCATCCAAACATCTGCATGCTCCACATTAAAATTATCTGCAAAATTGTAGAAAGAGTTCAAGTGCTCTTCTATAGTGACTTCCCCCTCTCCATTGAATCTTGGAAAATACTTCATATAATCATTAGGTGGGAAGGCATACAATACTTGTGGTAAAATCAATGGTGCATATCTGGCTGCAAAAATTGCTTCCATCCTATTTACAACCATATTTATCACAATTGGTGCTTGAAATTTAGGAATAGACAAAATTTGAGATGTAGAAACAGAAAAATTCCCTTGGGTAGAAGACTTGGTTGAGATGATATAAGTTTTTGATCCTCAATTGATGAAATCAAAGGTTTCCTTTCTGAATAAGGATGGGAGGAAGGTTCCCAAAACAAATTATTTTCAAAGGAATGAAAATGTGGTTTAGCTTCTCCAGAAGAACTAAACTTGGGTGATTAAGATAAAAGTATATTAGGTTCACTTTTACTGTCTTTCGTAAAATCCCTTAAAGCTCCAACTATATATAAGGTGTTTGTTTGTTCTTCTTCAATAAGCTCAACAAATAATTTCCATTGTTCTAAATTCAATTCAGAGATAGTTGAAGGAAATGATACATATGAAGGTTGAACAATAGGTTTTGTTTCAATTTTAGGTACCAATTCTACAACTGGAGGGTTATTAATAGGTTTAGAAGACTGTACTTGAGTACTTGTAGAAGAATATTTATCTTTTGAAGAAGAGGACTTTCCTTCAGTACTTTTGGATTTTCTCAATAAGTTTTCAGGATCAGACACTACTGGAACAAGTTTAGGATCTGGGTTTTTTCTGGTCACTTGTCTCTTTATAGATGAAGATTATATTAGAGGAGGTTTAAGTCCTTTACATTCTCTTTTAGGAGCCATAACTACTGGAGAGGAGTCACCAAGTGAATAATATACAGTGACAGAAACGTGTCTAAATTCTTATCCACCATTAATATTTAGATCTGGTCTTTGTTGTTCTCCCAGGGAAAAATACTTCATGTCTCTGTTCCCCGGTCACGGAACTAAAAGAGTTATTCCCTAAATTTGCACTTGACTATGAGAGGGAAAGCTAGAACATCATCAATTTATTGCAATGGTTTTATCAATAAATATTTAAACTGGTTTTTTAACTAGTCTGAAGGTTGGGGTCAATGATAATGTATAATATCAATTCACAAAGGAAAAATCAAATCCATATCTCACTGACATAGTAAATGCTAGTCCATTCAATAATCAGATGGCAAAGGAATATGAAATATAAATAAGTATGTAAGGTTTCAATTTGTCCACTCACATATAAAAATCTTAATCCCAAATATCATTCAAGAGAAAAGAGAAATGTACTTGAAAACAAATCTGATTATGAACAAGAAAACAACATAATTTCCACTGAATTACTCACAAACATAAAACAATCAAATTCTTAGAAAAATATTAACATGCATTCAAGTAACAAAAAGATAGAAATATAAACTAGAATAGAAATCTGACCATCAAAAAGCCTTTTCCATTTAGTATCAAGATGAAATAGTTCTTTGCTTTACAATGTCTTCACAAAACTGGGTAATGGTTCCAAACCAATCAACCCTTTTTTTGTCCATCAGATCTCCTTTTAAACATCACAATCAGTTTATGGAGACCCTACTTTCAATATCAAAGTTAAGATAGGATCCTATTTTCTAGCTAATATTTAGGAGATATATCCTTTTATACAGATAATTAGAACCTCTTAATCTTAACCTTTAGATAATAGCTCAAAAAATAGACTAGTTCCTGATCTAATGAGATATTCAAATCTCATAGAATAAAAAGTGGATCCGGAGATGAGTTGGTACTCCAAGATGGAATGAAGAATATGGATCCTTCTTATAATGAACAAACTCTTTACTTATTATAAAATACCCTGTCACTGTATGGCTCATAAAAATTGTTTCAAAACCTTAGCATAGGTATTTTGGAATCATAAAAAAGATCAAAATTGTAGGATGTCTGGGATGTGAATCCTTCACTGTATGATAACAACAGAACCCGTGGTATTAATTTGTTTCCATTTAGTATTCAAAAACACATTGTGCCAATACAGTTCAACATTTTCCTCCCTTACCTCTTTGAGAAAAACTTGCTGATACTTTTTCTTCTTTTTTACTTTTTGCAACTTTTCCTGCTGCTTAACATTCCACTGTTCTAAGATGCATTTTTCTTGCTTCAACAACCTGATTGTAGATTTTAATTATTTCACCCTGTCATTTTCATCCCTTATTTCGTTTTTGAATTTTGGATGTTCTTCAACTGGAGCATTATCTACAATTCGTTCAACTGGAGTCAAGGTATCCCACAAAGCTAGTTGAAGAAGGAATTATGGATGTTCTTCAACTGGAGCCTGATTGTAGCTTTTAATTATTTCACCCTGTCATTTTCATTCCTTATTTCCATTCTGAATTTTGGATGTTGCTCTAGTTGAATGTAATTCTCCAGTTGATCAATCTCTTCTGCTTCAACATTATTTGACATTCTAATCCCTTGAGAATTTTGCAGCTCTCTCTTTAGGAAACAATCAAATTCTGATTTGATATCAGCCTCAAATGGATTATCTTCAAGATATTTTGAATAACCCTTTTTTCATATATGATTTGGGTAAGGTTTTGGACTTTATACTTAGGTTTTTGGAAGCTCTGGTCACATGTCTCATGGGGTGATCTTATACCTATTTTCCCTTCCCATCCTTTTGTTGTTCTTCCATAGTATCATATTCATATTTAGGCTCTAATTTAATATTTTCCCCTTTGTATTAATTGGTCATAGGTGACTGTCCCTTTTCCTTCCTTGTACTTTCTGTTGTGTCATCATCAATGAAAATTACATTTTCCTTCTTAAGAGAAGGATTGAAAAGAGATTTTGAATTTAGTTTGAATTTATTTGTTTCCCTAGTCTTAGACCTGCTAGGATAATTTACCACTGATTTACCTTTATCGCTTGCAGCTGGTTCCTTTTGTTTTTGTATTGAATGCCCGAGATTCTGCTTTATTTATTCTCTGATTTGGATTCCTTTGCTATGTTCAGGATCATCCTTTGGAATAAGCAATTCTCGTGGGTGTGAATGTCCAACTCTTCCTCTATTTTCTTATTTTTTTTCTGTGCTTTGGTGGCCTCAACTACAGGGAAAATGTTAGTTAGATCCTCTGTTTCCTGTTGCAATTGTAATTTTATTTTACTAGATAGAGTGACTCTTGCCACATGAGAATTCTCCTTTTCTATAACAACAAATATTTTAAGAATCTTGTTTTCATTTTTTGATTTCTACTTTGTAGAAAATTTAGGTTTTGGTTCCTGTTCTTTTAGTTCAATGGATTCAATTAACCAATCCCAAGAATGATTCACTTCATCCAAGACATACACAACTAGGACTTTGATCAATCACTGGTGAAAAAGACTCTTACTGGTAGTTGCAGGTTGAGATTGTATTCTTTTAGACATTTTTGTCAAGATTTTTAATAAAAAGAATGGTAGACATAGATTGATGTCACCATTCAAGTGCATTAACAATCTAATGTGGTAAAGATGAAAAAAGGAGAAAAATCCTCCAAAATTAATATACCTATGAATCACCATTAGAGCGGTTTTCCATTCCTTATTCAACTAGCTCTATGGCATACCTTGACTCCAGTTAGGATATTCGTGTTCTGGGAGAAAAAACTGGCTAAAAAATTGCATAGGCATCTCCTCCTTCTTCAACCATATCTCTCCATACACAGATAGACTACATGTTGTCCTGATTGAATTCTGTGTCACATGAATTAAAACCTTCCCCACCACTATTGCGAATCCATCAAAGTTATTAGAAAACATCAAAGAAATTCACTCATGATAGCCCTGTAGCATTGAGAAGAAGTTAAACCACCCTGCCCTTATGAAACTTTACAAAATCTCTGGGTAATTTTCAAGAAATTAGATGCCCTGTGGTTCTAGTTGGGTAACTTTCCCACTTTTCTTAGGTGCCATAATGCATATCACTAAATTTCAGAGTCTGTCTAGGGTTTCTGTCAGCAACAACTATAGATCTTCTGAAAATGTTGTGGAAGAAGTTGGCGACCTACAAAGATTGTATAAAATAAAACCAAATGAAATGAAAGACTCAGGTGTAATCTGTTAGCCATCATGCTATGAAACCAACAAACCCGTGATATGATTTAGAGTGAAGGAGTACAAACCCGATCTCTTCGAATGAGTATAAAAATGAGGACACAACTTTGATATTTAATTGTCAATCATGTTGTCTTTTAGGATAATATCTTGGGCATCCTTTGACATGATCTTGTGAAGTGTCACTTTCAAAATGATTATTACTCTTGGATATACAAGAATAGTGTTATTATTGTAGTGCCTTTTCCCATAAGAAAATTTTCAAATTTGAAATGATAAAACAACTTTTGATTTGATGAAGAGATTCTAAACAATCTAATCCTACCTTAATCACACTAAAAAATGTTATAAAGCACTCAAAACATACAATGCAAGCTCACTTTAAAACTATAGAGGAAGAAAAGAAAGTGCAAAAAAATGCTAGGAATAGACAAGGTAGGGAAGAGAATATCTCAACAGTCATTAGAAAAGTTAAAGACTAACATAAGACATGGACTTGGATTCAAATATTGAGGACATAGAATTCCCTGATGATGAACAAAGGATTCGAGAAAGAAAAGAATTTGCAGCAGAATTGATTACAAAACAACCAATTCTCTTTGAAGAAGAATCCATTACTGTGCATAATGGTCTATTTGATAAATATTCAAGGAAATTAGTCTTTGAAAGAATTCATTCAAAAAACAAAAAAGTTCAAGGAAAGTCAAGCTCAAAATTTGACCTAAAAGGTCTTCCACCCTTGAAGATGGTACAGATCCATGAAGCTACAGGTGTGACTTTGAAGTTGTTAGTGGGAGAGATAGAATATGAAAACGCTATACTTAAAGACATTATTAAATAATTGGAGAATCCTATAATGCCACCTCCCATATTTTCTAGTTCGATCACCACAATTCGTCCCTCGAAGAACTTTGACAGAACACCTGAATCCAGTTCAAAATGGAAAGGAACATCGAGCCTATTATCTGTAGTCAGAAGGTATGTTGGGGATAATATTAAGAAACAAATGTCTTTAATTCTTGAGGCATGGGAACTTGTGAATAACTTTGTTTCCTTGGGGTCCAAAATTACAAATCTAAGACAATACCTTCAGGACGATTTACAAAATGATGAGGGATTCTATAAAGAGGATGTTATTACATTTGTTATAAAAGTTTCGGGTATGAGTGAATTAAAAATAAATGAAGAATATTTTCTATTCCCTTCTCATATAAAACAATTAAGACCATGCTGGATTAAAAGAATAAAGTCTCTAAAGGAAATATTGGCTGATTGTGACAGTTTAGGTGTAAAACAATGGGAGCTATATTTGAAATTAATTGAGTTAGACTTAGTTGGAACTACTGGAGAGGTTCAATACCCAAAATTGATATTAAATTCTATGTTGATGACAAGAGAGCGGTTTAAAGAACATCTTTAAATTGAAAAATTGATTGAGTTCATACATGGTACCCTGCCTTATGGAAACAAAAGGCCATGTACCATTTTTACGAAGTTTACAATTCATTTGTCTCTTCTTTTAAGAAACTCATATTTGGATCTGGTACCTCAAGTCTTTCGTTAGAAGTGGAAATATTTCTGGATAAAATAGGAAGTTTCGAAGCGATGGACCATTACAACATTGTCATGATTTATTGTTCTCGAGAAAAGGCCTTTTTACCTTCTGTATTATGTACCAGATATGATCATTGTGGTTTAAGTTTTCAAACAATATAGGTTATGGGATCACTCATTCCATTAAAGGAGGAAAAATAATTTTATCCCCATGCCATGGAGAATTGGTGAAATAATATTGAAGAACATTGAAAACATTGATGAATATGTAGTTCAATTTGACCAGTATAATTTAAAGGTGGTATATGAAATTAAAAGGTTTGACCCTAACCAATTTATCATGAAACATATGATTTCTGTTGGTTATAGTGTTTCATATGGAAACAATTTTCTAATTGGAGAAGAGGAAGAGATTGATACTATGATTAGTACTAATGAACTACATCGAAAACATGGTAAAGTTGTGATGCAGGAGCATCGCCCATGTCAAGCGAGCCAGCGCAGAAGACAATGAACAACTGGACAAGTCCAACCGAAACTTTTTGAATTTTCATTGAAGTTGATGCGCCAATGTATAAATGAAGTCATTTATGAAGAAGCTCCTTTTGAATATTGTAATGGACCTTGAGCGGATAGCTCTTGTCCTTAGTAGATAGACAACATTTAATATAGTTAATGCAGGTAGATGGGATTTTAATTTTAGATTTGATAGCTTTAGAGCGCAAGAGGGAAATGGGATATAGACACCCTCATTGTGCATTGTAACATAATTCAGAAATAGTTGAAGTAGGAAAAGCAAGAGCATGCAGAGAGTTGTGTGAAGAACACCCATGTATAGATACTTGAATTAATAGAAGAGATTGATTCAAATTCATGGTTTTGTGTTGTTCTATGGTATTTGATGTTGATATGCTCGTGAATGTTTGCTTCCTTTCATACATTTGCTTTTATATGATGTATATGTGATTTCATGTATGAATTGAAGTCTAAGAGGGAGATGGAATGAGTTTCAATTGTTTCTCTATTTGAGCTAGAAATTCCTGCAAGGAGGGCAGTTGAATCGTCCACAAGGAGTGCGTTGACAGGGGCTCAGGTAGTTTAACCATTTTCTCTTTCACTTAGAAGTGCAGTCGGGCATAGGAGTCGTGCAAGGAGTGTGCAAGATGAAGGAAGTCTCAGTTGCGAGTCTGAGCAGAAGCTTGGGAGGACTGCTGCTGCAGGTGTGCGCAGAGTCAAGAGAGGCTGAAAACTTGAAGTGTTTGCAGAGTTGCCGCAAGGAGTGCGTGCAAAGACCTATTTTGAGGCTTGAAGTTGCGAGAGAGATTAAGAGGGATAAAGCCTTCAAAGTTGCTAAAGGGCACTGTGAAGAAGTTACTGGTTGGAATCTTGTAAGAAGAGTTGCAAGTTCGCATACAGGAGGATAAGTTCCGAGGAGGAATACTTAGACATCCTTAATAAATCTTCAAGGAGGAGAAGCAACGATCAATATCTTGTGGAGGGAACTTGTGAAAATCCCATCAACCATCAGACCCACCAGAATTAGCGAGGAGGTTACATCCACACCTAGAGTTTAAGCTTGGGAAACCATGAGCCGTTGGATTATCATTGGGTTGCCTGTCAACCGTCCAGTTGGACAGAAGCTGCACAGGGTTTAAGTCCATGGGATCCATTGGGGTTTCAAAGGTCCTAAAGTTCAAGGTCTTTCTAATCTCGAAAAACTAGAGAGAATCATAGCCGTTGATCTCGACAGGACATGCGTCAGGTATCTGGAGGGGAGTCGGGGTTCAACACGTCGTGAACTCTGGGAGCGTAGAACTCACAGCATCAGGAATCGTGATCGCGCGATGTCCGATAGAGCGACGAGGGGACAATGATGTGGCAGAGTCATTTCTCACGTGCATCGGGGATCGGTGTATCAGGATTTCGGGTGACGTGAAGATCATTGCAGGAAGGGTCATGAACCTCCAAAACGTGATGGGAGGATTCTTGATAGGGACAGGAAGGCATTGGCATTTACCCATCGGGGTTCGGGGTATTGTGCAGCATAAGGTGCACGACCATGGGACTCATGAAACTGTGAAGTCCAATTCCCTGATTTGAGCAGCGGGATCATTAAGGAGAATTCTGTGGGTGTGGAAAATTCCCGATAGGGAATTTGAAGGGATTTTAAATTCTTTGGGCCAAGGAGAAAGAAGGTCCTATGAGCGGATGTGCCGAGAGGATGTGTTTGCATCAGAGTGGTATCAGAGCACAAAACGACTCTTTTCTTTCTATAGCAGAGAAGAGAAGTCACCATGCCACCTAGGAGAAGGGACGTGCAGTCACCCGATCCAGAGGATAGGGAGGTACAGAGAAGAGGCAGGCAGACGAAAAATCCAGAAATGGAGAGACAGATGCGTGATCTTCGAGAAAGACTCGAAGACATGGAGACAATGCAAAGATGCATAGCTAGTCCTGGAGATCTAAGTGACTCCAAAGGTGAAGTTGAGGCTGAATAATAGGAAGAAGTTGCAGCCGAGGATGCAGCCAATGAGCGATTAATTAAAGCTATTGCATGGATGAGTTCAAAACCAAATATGGACATTCCAGTTTATGAAGGGAATCTGGATGCAGAAGAGCTTCTAGACTGGATTAGAGCTCTTGACACCTATTTTGATTATGAAGATTTCAAAGAAGATAAGAAAGTCAGACATGCTGTCATGAGATTGAAGGGACACGCAACATTATGGTGGGACGAGCTTCAAGCAGATAGATGCTGCAAGGGCAAGCAAAAAATTAAAAGTTGGGATCGAATGATTGCAAAGATGAAGGCAAAGTTCATCCCAAGAGATTATCAAATTACTCTGTTCAGGAGGATGCAGAACCTGAGATAGAAGTTGATGACAGTAAAGGAGTACACGGAGGAATTCTATAGGCTGAATATCAGAGCAGGTCATCGGGAGAGTGATGATGAAAAAGTTGCCAGGTATATGAATGGCTTGAGATACGATATCCAGGACGAGATGAGTATGACAACCATCCGAATGGTGGAGGATGCATATAAAATGGCTCTGAAAGCAGAGGAGAAGCTGAGCTGAAAGAAAGGTCAGAGGGGATGAGGCAGAAGTCAGCCCAGAGGCAAGGCAGTTGCCTGGGACAAATACTAGAAGCCCAAAGAGGAATGGAAGAAACCTCAGACTCATGCAGAGAGAGGTGGAACCTTACAGCGGGGGCCATATGTTGAACAAAGAGGGAAGCATACGGAGCAGAGCGGAGGATACAATGATAATAACATGTTTCCTCATACTAGAGGTAGAGGAAGAGGTAGAGGTGGAGTAATCACATGATTCACGTGTGGAAAAAATGGGCACAAGTCCTATGAATGTCCAGATAAAAAGAAGGACGGAGGAGAAGATCACATCGCTGAGGCACAGAGGCAAGACGCTGAAGCAGAAGATGCAGAATATGGAAGGTCATTAATGATGTGTAAGGTTCTCTTAACGCCCGAGAAGGAGGTGGAGAAATCAGCTCAAAGAAACAGACTTTTCAGGACTGCTTGCAAGACCAAAGATAGGGTGTGCAAAGTTATAGTTGACAATGGTAGCACTGATAATCTCGTTTCAACCGAGATGGTGGGGAAGCTGGAGCTAGAGACGATTGATCATCCGAGCCCGTACAAAGTTTCATGGCTACAGAAGGGACATCAGGTAAATGTCACTAAACATTGTTTAGTTGAATTCAAAATAGGAGGGTATAATGATAAAATACTCTGTGATGTTATTCCTATGGATGTCTGTCATTTATTGCTGGACAGACCATGGAAATATGACAGGAACGTAGTTCATGATGGGAAGATGAATACGTACACTCTAGAGAAGAATGAGAGGACACATATGTTGCTTCCAATTAAAGATAAAGAGGTAAAACCAGAAGTGAGAAATACTGTACTTCTCATGAGTGGGAAGGAGCTTCTTACGGAGGTGAAGAAGAAGGAAGATCCACAATTCTTTGTGGTCAGGAAATCAAAAGTCATTTTGACCAGCACAAGAGTGGACGATTTGTCAAGAGAAATTTAGGAACTCTTGGAAGAGTTCGCTGACATCATAGTGGATGAATTACCTCATTCATTACCGCCGATAAGGAGTGTGAGCCATCACATAGACCTCATACCAGGAGCTAGTTTGTCGAATAAGGCCGCATACAGGTTGATGCCGCATGAGAATGAAGAGGTTAAAAGACAAGTCCAGAAGTTATTGGACAAAGGATTGGTCAGGGAAAGCATAAGCCTGTGTGCCGTTCCAACAATACTTAGTTCGAAGAAAGATGGAGGCTGGAGAATGTGCACCAATTCCAGAGCCATCAACAAGATAACCATCAGGTACAGGTTTCCATTGCCACGCATGGATGATTTAATGGATTGATTAAGTGGAGCCAATTTTTTCTCAATGGTTGATCTGAAAAGTGGATATCACCAGATTCACATGAGAGAAGGCGATGAGTGGAAGACGGCCTTCAAAACCAACGAAGGGTTGTACGAATGGCTAGTCATGCCATTTGGCTTGACGAATGCACCGAGTACCTTTATGAGGTTAATGAATGAAGTCCTGAGGGATTTCATCAAGAAGTTTGTCATTGTGTATCTGGATGACATATTGATTTCAGAAAAACAAAAGCAGAACACCTGAAGCATTTAGCTGTAGTAATAAAGAAACTACAGCAGGAGAAGCTGTTGGTAAACATGAGAAAATTTTCATTTATGAAGACAGACCTCATTTACTTGGGATTTGTCATATCGACGAATAAATTGAAGATGGATCCAGATAAAATGGAGGTAATTAAAAATTGGCCATCATCGAGAAATATTTTCGAGGTGAGGAGTTTTCATGGATTGGCTAGTTTCTACCGGAAGTTCATCAGGAATTTCAGTGGGATTAGTGCCGTGATGATGGATACAGTCAATAAAAGACATAAATATTTTCATTGGACTGAAGAGGCAGAGAAAATTTTCAGATTGTTGAAACGGAATATTACGGAACAACCAGTGTTGGTGTTGCCGGATTTCTAGAAGACATTTTAGGTGAAATGCGATGCAAGCGGATTTGCAATTGGGGTGGTCTTGAGTCAAGAGGATAGACCAATTGCATAATTCAGCGAAAAGTTGAATGAGGCAAAAGAGAAATACTCCACATATGATAAGGAATTCTATTCCATCATACAGGCATTGAAGAAATGGAGGCACTATCTGATTCCAAGGGAATTTGTTTTATATAGTGATAATCATGCATTGCAATATGTAACTCAACAGGATAAGTTGAATCAGAGGCATGTTAAGTGGGTTGAATACATGCAGAATTTTACATTTGTAATTAAGCATATTTCAGGTACTTCTAACAAAGTGGTTGATGCTTTGAGCAGGAAATGTTTGCTGATGCAGGAATTCAAAGTCAAGACGTTAGGATTTGATGATCTTAAAGATATGTATGCAAATGATCAGGATTTTAGAGAAGCATATGAAGCAGCTGAGAATCTAGTTCTCAGAGATAGAATCCCTTGGATAGACTATATGATCCAAGAAGGATTGTTGTTCAAAGGAAATCAATTTTTTATTCCAAATTGCTCCATGAGGGAGAATCTGTTAAAATAAAAACACAACGGAGGCTTGGCAGGGCATTTTGGCCACGACAAAACATTGGCAAAGCTGAGCGAATCATACTTTTGGCCAGGGATGAGGTCAGAGATCAAGCAATTTGTAGACAGATGTAGAATTTGCCAGCATTCGAAGGGCAGGAAGTAGAATGTAGGATTCTATCAACCATTACCCATACCCGAGAGGCCATGCGATGAAATCAGCATGGATTTCATATTGGGATTACCAAGGATGCAAAGAGGACATGATTCAGTCTTTGTGGTAGTCGACAGGTTTTCCAAAATGGCACATTTTATCCCATGCCAGAAAACCAACGATGCGACTCATATGGCAAATCTGTTTTTCAAGGAGGTAGTTAGACTTCATGGCTTACCTAGAAGTATAGTATTAGATAGAGACACAAAATTCATTGGACATTTCTGGAGGACACTCTGGAAGAAGATGGGGACTAATTTGATGTTTAGTTCTGCCTATCACCCTCAGATGGATGGGCAAACAGAGGTGGTGAACAGAAGTATGGGAGACTTGCTGAGAATCTTGGTGACATAGAACCACAGCTAGTGGGATAGTATATTTTGGAAGGTAGAGTTCGCATATAATGATTCAGTGAACAGGAGAACAGGAAGAATTCCATTTCATATTGTATACGGCATGCAGTCAAGAGGAGTTTCTAAATTAAGGGATTCATAACAGATGATAACTAGGAGCGCAAGCACTGAAGAATTCGCAGAGGTGATGAAAGAACTTCATGGCCAGGTGAAGGAGCAACTGCTGAAATCGAGCGAAGAATATAAGCATAGAGCCGATCAGTGGAAGAGACAACTTCAGTTCGAGGTTGGTGAGTTAGTTCTGGCACATTTGAGGAAAGAAAGGTTCCCGAGGGGAACATATAATAAACTGAAGATGAATAAAATTGGGCCATGTAAGGTATTGAAGAAATTGGGGGAAAATGCTTATGAAATTGAGTTACCAGATGGGATCGGGATATCTCCGATATTCAATGTTTTGGACTTATATCCATATAAAGCTGATGAAACAGGAGCAGAAAGTGATGAGCAGCCAGAGGTCCAGTGGCAGAAGCAGATGCTGATTGCAGAGAAGCCGCAGATGGAGTGTATATTGGACAAGAAGGTGAACAAGAAGACCAGGCGAAAGGAATACTATGAGTATCTGGTCAAATGGAAGGGCCATCC
>SNQJ01S0025666.1:19955-36806 GCA_010110895.2 Picea sitchensis
TTGAATTTCAAAAATACTTTATTTTTGGGGATGTCACATCCTTTCCACCTTCAATAAAGCACCGTCCTTAGTGTTCGTTCCTTTCTTGGAACAGGATTGGATGATATTTCTGTAAATCTCCCTCCAACTCCCAAGTGCCCTCCTCAGGACTAAAGTGATTCCATTGCACTTTTACTTGAACGACGACTCTGTTCCGAAGTGATATTTCTCTCCGGTCTAGAATGCATAGGGGTTCCACTTGGAACTCACCTTCTGGTTCCACCTATACCAAGTTCCAATCAATCATATGAGTAGGGTCATGGACATACTTTTTCAACAAGGAAACATGAAATACATTATGAATTCTTAAATTAGTTGGAAGTGCAAGTTGGTAAGCTACGAGTCCAATTCAAGCTAATATATTGAAGGGCCCACGAAACCTGGGTGCCAACTTGGCACAGTTCTCGATTTTTAGTGAACTCTTTTAGACTTTGTCCTTTAAGTAAACATGATCTCCCACTTGAAATTCCATGTGTCTTCTTTTCTGGTCCACATAACTTTTCTGTTTGTCCTATGCCTCTTTTAAGTTCTGTTGCACCATTCTTACCATACTTTCCATTTCTTGGAGCATTTCTGGTCCAACCATGAGTTGGTCAACTGGATCATCCCAACTAATTGGTGTCGTAAACTTTCTGTCGTATAGTACCTCAAAGGGGATCAATTTAGCCGAAGTTTGGTACCCATTGTTATATGCAAACTCTGCCAAGTGCAGGTAGTCTTCCCACTTACTCAGTTTTTTTCTTACATACATGTGAAGCATATCTTCTATGATCTGATTTGTTCATTCAGTCTATCCATCTGTTTGTGGATGGTAACTCGTGCTAAAATTCAAATTAGTATTTATCCCTGCAAACAATTCTTTCCAAAAAGTGGACGCAAATTTTACGTCTCTATCTGAGATCACCATTTTAGGAATACCATGCAGTCTAAAAATTTATTTCATAAATATTTCATCAATGTTTATAGCTTTAAAACTAGATTTCACCGGAATAAAGTGTGCAGACTTACTGAGTTTATTGATTATAACCATAATAGAATCATTCTGTTTCTGAGTTTTAGGAAAACCTATTATGAAGTCCAATGATATCATCTCCCATTTCCATTCTGGCACTGGTAATGTCTATAATAGGTCGGCTGGATGCTGGTGCTCGGCCTTAACCTACTGAAAATGTTGGCACCTAGCCAAGTATTCTTCTATTTCTCCCTTCATATTAGACCAGTAAAATAGTTTTCTAAGTGCTGTTATCGTTTTTTGGTATCCTGGATGGCCAGAATACAGTTTCTTATGCACATCATCCAAGACTATTATCTTTAACTCTATTGAATCAGGTATATAAAGTTTGTTTTTAAATCGTAATAGTCCATTTTTGTCGATACTTAGATCTGTTTTATCTGAGTTTGTGGTACTGTTTTGTAATTCTGCCATTATCTTAGCATACTTTTCATCGTTAATACCTACCGTCCTTATTCTTTGTTCCAGATCACTTTTTTCCCTGCTGATATTTATCTCAAATAACCCATGGACTCATTTGCTTAAAACATCTGCTACTTTATTTTCCTTACCCTTTATATGTCTGACCTTGAAGTCGAATTTGCTCAAAAAGCCTAGCCACCTTGCTTGCCTTGCATTAAAATCTGGTTGGCTAAACAGATATTTCACACCACTATTATTCATTAATAATAGAAATTTTCTGCCCATTATGTAGTGTCACCACATTTTTAAGGCACGTATTACTGCTGTCAATTCTAAGTCATGAGTGACGTAATTTCACTCATGCTCGTTTAATTTTTGAGACTCATAACAAATCACATGTCCTTCCTAAGTTAGGACACCACCTAATCCTTCTTTACTTGCATCAACACAGACAATAAAGTCTTTATCTGGGTCCGTTATATTTAAAATGGGTGCAGTTGTCAATAATTCCTTCAACTTGTTAAAACTATCTTGACACTTTTGTGATGAGTTAAACTTGGTCCCTTTATTTTGTAATGATGTGAAGGGGTAGGCTATTTTGGAAAACCCCTCTATAAATCTCCGATAATACCTGGTGATACCCATGAATGATTGGATATACGCTACGTCTTTAGGTACCGGCCATTCCATGACGACCCTTATTTTCTAAGGGTCAAATGAAATGCCTTCTGCAGAAATTACATGCTCTAGGTATTGTATCTTCCTTTGATAAAAATCACACTTGTCGAATTTAGCGTACAGTTTGTGCTTCCTCAAAGTTTGCAAAACTATTCTTAAGTGTTCTTCATGTTCTTCTATTTTAGAGTACACTAGAATGTCATCGATAAACACCAGTACAAAATTGTCCAAGTATTGACTGAAGATATTGTTCATTAGGCACATAAACGTGGCTGGTGCATTACTGAGTCCGAAAGGTATGACTACAAATTCATAGTGTCCATATCTTGTTTGAAAAACTATTTTTCTTATATCCTCATCCTTTATCCTAACTTGATGATAACCGGATCATAAATCCAATTTTGAAAAGATCTTGGCCCCACCTACTTGGTCGAAAAGGTCATTTATCCTAGGTAAGGGGTATTTGTTCTTATACGTCATTTTATTCAATTGTCTATCACCGATACATAGTCTTAGAGTACTATCTTTCTTTTTCATAAGGAGGACTGGTGCCCCCCATGGTGAAACACTCGGTCTGATATACTCTTTGTCCAACAATTCTTGTAATTGTAATTTTAATTTTGTCAATTCTGGTAAACTCATTCGGTAAGGTGCTTTAGAGATAGGGGCTGAACCAGGTAGCAGGTCTATGGAGAAGTCTATTTCTCTTCTAGGAGGTAATTCTAGTATCTCGTGAACAAACATGTCTCTGAATTCACGTAGGACAACAGAGTCTTCTAACTTTGGCTTATCTTCTTTTTCTAATAGATTCGTTACTTGGATGGCATAAACTTGGCAACCCTTTCTTATACATTTATTGAATTGCATTGCTGAGACTTGCTTAACTAATACTGGTTTTGGTATACCTTGGGTTGTTCTAGTAGTGTCATAATTGTCTTTATAATTAAGTGTCTTTGTATAACAATCTAGAAATGCTTTGTGCTTTTCCAACCAATCCATTCCGATAATCACATCATAAGATCCTAGTAGCAGAATATTCAGATTTGTTTTTATGTCTTGACCATCTAGACTGAATTCTAATTCAGAAATAAAGTCAACCACTTTCCTTTTTGTTCCAGTTGCTAATTGTACTAGCCATGATTTTGCGTTTTTCATTTTCTTAAGTTTATTTGACTCTACCACACCAGGAGTGATATAACTTAATGTAGCTCTAGGATCAATTAAAACAAAAATTCTACTGGTATTGATTTTACCTTCGATTTCCACCACAGAGGACTGGTGGTCGGCTTGTCGACCGTCTACGTCTTCATTTATTCTATGCAAGCTTCTGCCCACATCACTCACCATCGAGGCTTTCTGGAAGTTGTGCACATCAGTTTTGTTTGCTGGATTTAAACGTGGACAGTTCCTCCTTAGATGAGGATCTCCACATTCCCAACACTTTAATGGTTCCTAGGGGCTGTCCCCAAACTTCTTTGTTCACAAGTTTACCAGTTTACCACCTCCTTGTGTGCTTGGATGGTTTGAATGAAAATCGTTTTTGGGAAAACTTTTTGCTGCATTCTAATAAGGAGTTGGCTGGTATCCCTTCTTCCACTAGTTCATTCGGTCTTGTTTCTTATCCTTCCAAGATGTGGGAACTTCTGTTCATTGTTTATACTGGTCGTAGGACATTCGTTCTTTCTTGAATACTTCACTCAAGGAATTGGGATTGTCAAACTCAATTCTTTCCCTATACGACTGTGGTAAACAGCTTAGGAACCACTGGATTTTTACCTTGTTCTCCTGGATGTAAGGTACAAACCTTAGTAATTCTAGGAATTTGTTTATAAGATCCTCCATTGTCATATGACCAATTCGTAACTCATAAAATTCTTTTGTTTTCCTTTCATAGTATCTTTCAGATAGGTACTGTTCCTTGAAATATTTCTTGAAGTCATACCATTCTATCTGTTTCCCTTTTAATCCCTTCGCCAATTTCAGATCTTGCCACCAAATCCTGTCTTTTCCTTTCATGTTGTAAATGACCATTCTTACTTTCATATTGCTGGAATAGTTGTATATTTGGAAATATTTTTTGATATCTAATAACCAGGCTTCAACTTCCTCACCTGTTCTAGATTCCCCATCAAATGTAGCTGGTTTAATCTTCTTAAATTCTCCTTCAAGATGGTCTACTTGTTTTCTTTTTCTGTCTGTTTTAGTCTTGTGTTCAGCTAAACATGTACCTTCAGATGAACTGTCCCCTTTTTCTACTTCTGGCCCAGAATTCTTGGAGGCCCTTTTACTAATGTCCTCTTCATTATTATCATCCTTTGGGATTTTCTTTTTCACTATACTGCACAACAAGACTTCATTTATTTCCTACTGTGCTTTCTTCATTTTTTCATTATCATCTTTGAAAACTTGCAGTTCGACAATGATATTCCTCGTTGTTTCCAAAACTTTGGTAGGTGAGCTTCCACCACTATTCTGTCTCTAATTTTCAGGATGCCCTTGTTCTAGATTCCCATCAAGCCTTATTTCTGCGTCATCTTGAGCTGCCATAATTCATGCAAAACATAAAGGGCTTTCTGTTTGTAACAAGAAGGTTTATTAGTTTTTTCATAAATTGAAATATATGCTAATCAACTAATGTGGCCCTATTCAGGTCTAGTGTTGTAACCTTTTGCTCTGATACCATATGTAATAAACCTCAAAATCATCAAAAAATAATTTTTTCTTCTAAGGGGCAATAAGTTCTAAACTTGTAAGAGATAGATTTATAAAAGGAGGAATATCCCTAGGGTACATATGATTCTCATGTTTTCAATTTCCTTTTCCTATCAATTACAAAATCATAGTCAAGGCTTACTCGTCAACCCTTCTTAAGTCATACTAGGATTTTGTAAGTGGTTAAGTATTTAAATTTTGTAAGACTCAAAATGTATCTAGGGCTAAAGAAATTCAGGTGATTTTCTTCGTGGACACTTATTTATAATCTGGACGTGCGCAAAGGCATGTATACTGGAGTTTTTTCGTTGTGTTGTTTTCTATATTTTCCTTAGATTTCTTCGGAGTGTAATGGATAGAATAATGGTTCTGTACATTTTCCCCTTTGACTTAAAACTTAGGTGTATACTTATTATGCGGCTTGTATATATATACATTACTCATTATTTGTTTCTATACTGTTACTTTGATTATTCTCAGATTCTTGTTATTAATGATGGGCCCTTTGTTTTGCGAGGGTACCCATTAGAGAGGTTTGGGTTCCTCCTCCCCTTCTAGTCTGGACAAATACATGATGGTCGCAGCAGGGAAGAGGTCGGATTTTCCCATTCAGAGTTAAGTATTTAATTTAGTTGTACTTTCCCATTTTATTAAATATTTTCCTTTCTATTGGACGAATTGTAATGACTGTGTCACAATGTGTACAGGGTTTTGTCTACGTGGATACATGGAGGACTACCAATGTCATTCGTGTGAAAGCTAATCAGGTTTTGTTATGCCTTCCTCTAGAAACTTAGGCAACTCAAGCCATAAAGGGTTAACTCTCTGTGCTAGAGGTTATCCAAGTTGTGTTATTTCTGTTGTTAAATTTTACAGCCCAAATGAGGTTTTATTTTGAAACTAAAAGATTTGGCCGAAAGGCTTAATCGGATTTTTTTTATTATGTTCTAACTTGACGCTTGAAGAAGTAAATATGATTTACATTCTCTTTCCATTTGAGTAATATAATGTTAGTTCTTTCACTCCTGTAGCTTCACTTTAATTGTTTAACTTCGTAGATCCTTGTCAAGATAGGATATGCTAGGTGTGTAGCCTTTTTATCTTACAGTTGTAATATTTCAGACTGAACTCGTAATTAATTGGGTGGACTAATTATTTCAATCCGAGATGAATTCAAGTTTTGTTCTTGCTCTATCTTACTTCTGCACATATGGAATGTTTGAAACTATATGATTTCCTATCATGAAGGTTTTGACTGATCCATGTCTTAGGTAAATAGATAGAGCCGGGTTTAAAAGTTTATGAACTCTTTCATTTATTCTTGGGTTAAATTCTTTATAAAAATAACCATATGCAAAAATACATTCTCTGAAGATGCAATATCTTCCTTCTACAATCCAAGGTAGTATTTATGTCAAACGAGAAAGCAATGTATACTCAACTACTTCTATGAATTTCACATTATCTTTCATGACTCCCTGATTTTTATTTGTTCTCTTACTTTTGTTCTGTGAGACAATATGTGTAAAAGGGTTAAAATTTCAGTTTCACCTAGCAAGATTCTAAAAGGCTCAATCTATGAGTTTGTACTCGTAATCTATCAAAAGGTTTGGTATTGTGATGAGATCTAGGAGGGGTCTCCAGACTCTCCATTTGGGGTATTTTTTTTACTCAGAATTATTTGAGTTCCTGTTGACAATGGCTACTGGTATAATAGGAAAACAATTCTCCGTGTAAAGGATTTTCTATTATAGTTACTAGATTCTCTTTTAATCAATGTTGACTGTACAAGACGCCAACAGTAAATAGATCTGTATNATACCGATGTTCCGTAGGATCTATATTTGACTTTCTGGAAATTTTAATTACAGAATTGCATATAGTCTTGTTTACATATATATATTTATATACTTTCTCAATTCTAGTTATACATAGAAAGTTCTGTCTAAAATTTAATTACAGAAAGGAAATGCACAATTGAAGTTAATCTACTCCTTTCCACATTGAGTTATATATATATTTATAGGTGCTTCTGTCTAGCATTCTAATTATAGGAGGGACAATTCTAGAATTTGGTCTTCTATCAAAACTTTGCACCAACATACAAATTACATCCATGAAAAATACTTCACCTTCCGCAACAGATACATTGCAGCAGTCAAATGTAATCATTCAAGCAGATGTATTACAGTAATAGATATGACCCTTCACACAGATGCATTATAGAAAATAGACATAATCATTCAACAGATACATTAAAACAATTAGATATAGTCATTCAAATAGAAAAGGGGAAAAATTACATATCTGGAACAATTTGCAGGACGACAAAGGGAACAACCACGTTCTTCCCAACCGTAGAACAGGGCAGCCAAACTACTTGCCCGATTCACCCCCTAGCCTGACCATGAACCCATGAGGGCGAACTTGGAATCTCCTCCTTTGAAATGTCAACAGACTCCTCCTGCCTCACACTCAATCAGTAGTGTTCATAATGGAAAGAAAACTAGTCTTTTTTCTTCCCCAACATACTAGGCAACATCCTGCCTCCTCGCATATGCTATTTATCAAAAACCCATTTTTGTTTGCCTAGGTCTTTTCCCTCCCTTGGGAATTTTCCCAGCTTTTCTAAATCCCTGATTTTCAGGGGCTTCCAATGGCTAAATCCCTTATTTTCCACTTGTAAAAATCAGCCCATAGGTAGTTCCAAAATGTTCCCCACTCATGGAGTCATGGTCAACTAAATTTAACATGGTTGTTCCATTTGTCCTCCTGCAATAATTAAAACAATATTCTGTTTACATTCAAGTGTCATAGTCAAATAGATTGTTGGGTCAAATCAGGTCTCTACCCAATAGTCATAATAATTAATTACAATTTATTAAATTCAAAATTCATAATTTCCGTAAATGGAAATTGTTTTCCAAATTCGAATTTACTAAAAATGGAATAATTTTCTAACAAATTTTGAATTTCAAAAATACTTTATTTTTGGGGATGTCATAGTGCACATGAGATGATGAAATTTTTTTTTGGAGGCACTTTGATATCAATAGAGGATGACATCATATCCCCTTTTCACTTGGACATTTTCCTTTGGAGGCCTAGGATGTCACTTCCTAAGCCCTTGATGTCATTTGAAGGCTAGGAAATTGGTGGGCTTGATGGTTCCAAAGGTGATGTGATGTGGTTTGAAGGAATAATATGCATGCAATGAAAATATAGTACATGAGAGATTGACACATGGCCTTTGGAGGTCCAATGACCTACATTTAGAGGCTCAATGACTAAGTTTTAGGGCTCATGACACCCTTCTAGGGAAAGACGTCATGATCCAGATTATTTTCGGCACAAATTGAGAGTGGAGATATAATAAAGAAATGTACAAAGATATCTCAGATATCCAATAATATAAAAGAAATGTATCAGAGATGCAACCTTAAACACAAATATACAGTGATACACAATTTTCTATTAATGAGCAAAAATGTACAAAGACTGTAAAAATACAGAGTAAAAGACTCACTAGAATGGTGGCAACTTATCTCTGAGAAGAGATGTGTCTGCTACTTGAATTCACAAGAAGATGATTTTACAATGAGGCTCCAAAGGCCTTTTTATCATAAATAAAATTCAAAACCCTAACCTCGGAAGATGAAAAGCAAACAATTTTGTGGACCCCATTTTGGGTAGTTTGGTGTATCAACTTCCCGGGGGCGTAACTTTGGCATATGATCTCCGTTTGTGGCGCATGATAGCTTGTTGGAAAGGTGTCGTCAAGGAGATTAATATTTGGGGCTCAATCAGAGCCTTTGATTATCATTGAGGATCTTGATCTTGAAAAACATTCAATTAGGCCCTCAAAATTGCCCCAGAAGTTTAGGAATCGAAAAACTGCTAAAAATAGTAAGTTTCTAGAAAATTGTTTTGAGCCAGTTGGAATAGGTGGGTGGCCTCTGATATCCACCTAGATCACATCACCATTTTTGGGGATTTAATTTATGTAATTTTTGTATTTGCACCTTTTAAAGGAAAATAAACGAGGTCGCCCCTCTTTTCATTTTTGTTTGATAATTTTATGTGGAAAAATTGGTTTAGATGGCCTCATATAAATAATGGCCATCTCTTTTTCATTTTCACAACTCATCACTTGAGAATTACATAACTCTTGGAATGGAATTTTCGCCTTCATTGGGAAATTTGCTATCTCTTGTCTCTTGTGAAATATGGATGGAATACTTGTCTAGTGGTGGAATAAAGGCTAGGGAATTCTCTTGGATGCTTGTTCTTTGAAATTTGGTGGAATATCGTTGATAAGAAAGGGTTTTGCATTCTATCTCTTGGATTAGGTAAGGAATTTATGCAATTTTGTGTTTTTCTTCTCGATTTCAAGGTTATTTTGTCAAACCCTTGGAGGAGTATAAGGGTATACACCCTCCATCAACAAATTCTCTTCTATTGTTATTGAAAAGGATTAAGGATTGCTACAAGGAGTAAAAGGGCTTACACCCTTGTAGAAAAACCTTGTTAGGGTTTATTTTCTCTAGGGAGTAAAAGGGATTACACCCCTAGAAGATTGCTAAACCCTAGATCAAAGAAAGAGACTCCATTACCCAATAGATAATACACTATCCTTAGCATTGGAGATAAAATATTGTTGCATTAGTAAACATGAATTTTGAGATATTGAATTGTTCAAGTTTTGATTTAAATTTTTCATGTTCTAAGCTATCTTGTGCCCTAAGGGCATATTGATTTTCCAAATGATTGAGCTTCTGTAAAAAACAATAATCTATAGCCAATAGAGATGCAACAAGATCACCTTCTCTTACTCTTTAATCACTTTTATACTGCTAAACTTCACTTGCAAGATGTGATAATTGATCTACTATTTAAGAGATATTGTTTGGGTCACTTACTTTCTTATTTTAGTGGTTAGAACTTACTACTATAGAAACATTTTTCTAAAACCATAAGGCTCTTATAAAACTTTGTCGATAACACTCATTAACAACCCTCTCTTGCTATCAAAGTCTCGGTTCAAACATTAGAATATTGTCTACTATTTGCAAACTTTATTTTCCAACATCATATACTTGATTTTGATGGTTTAATTTGCCACTGTCATAGTTTCTTTACTACTTATATACATTTTCTTATTGCTGCAATTTTGGGATAGAAAGGTTTCTTGTTGACTCAAAATTGGTTTTGAGGCTTGTATTATGATATATTGTCTTGTTTGGGTTTTTCTAACATTGTTTTTCAGCTACACAGCCTTGGAAACTACTTACCAATTTCAAATAATCTTTCCTAAAGCCTCACACCTCACCTTGACCTTGACCTACAGGGGTTTTCTTCTATCTCCTTGTTGTTCCCTTCACAATCCCCTTATGGTCACCCGAGAAGCCTCCCTTGTGTTGGAATTGTCCTTCACTAAAACAAGGGAGATATCTATTGAGGTGACAATGATAGATGTCCCCAATTGTGTCACACACTTGTTGAGTGTCTTAGCATTTTCCCAAACAACAAACTAAGTTACAACATTTTTGGCACCGTTTCCAGGGAGGATTTTGAATCCTTTTTCAAACCCTAACGAAATTTTGGCAATATTTGATCCCAAAGCCTTTACCTATAGCTTTCATGGTGACTCCATTAAGGGAATTTCCCTCGAAACCTTTTATGGAATTTGTATAAGTTAATTTGGCGACTCTATTGTGTTATTATTTTAAATGATGGAAGTATGTCTCTATGGTGCTTTCATGAGGCATACAAAGCTTTGGATGTTGAGTTCATTTATTTGTATCTACACAAATTCCATATCAAATGGTTAGATCGTATCTTCAAGTTTAACGGTGACCCATTTTCAACCATTGCACATATTGTCAAATTTACTAAATTTGTTTCATTCCTGGGTATAGAACATGAATATGTGGTAGTACGACTATTTCTCTTTTTTCTTGAGGATAATAAAATAGGTTGGATAAAAAATTATTGCAACCCTAAAGGTATGTATTCTTTAATAATCCTTATCTAAGAATTCCTCAAGTATTAGGGCCCTAGAACTCAGAAACTTGAAGATACTATTCAAGACTTTGAAGATTCCTTTCTGAGACAAGGGTTTCCCTTGGATCCTATTGAATACTTGAGGAAAACGTTTCTTCCAAAGTCCATTGAGAACAAAATTGGGGAACAAAAGTGACGTAGACGTCACCTTTTGCCTCGACAAAGCTTCTGCGCTAACCTCCTGGTCTTAATGGATCGTTCTAACTTCACCTTCAAACCGAAGTGGCTCTTTTGATTCCTCACTAGAATCTCTATTAAAAACCCAATTCACAGGTCCTTCCTTTTCCCTCTGTCACAACTTCTGCGCATACCTGATCTCTTCCCAACTAGAATTTCAGGTTTTGGGGATTTGCGATCCCTGTTGTCGAGAACCTCATCCTTCTCGATTCCCCGATCTCCGATATCCCTAAATGTCGGAACAAATTCAACAACGGTTAGTCTCCGTGGCTACCTTTTGGTTCATGTGACCACTATTCCATATGATCGCAGTCCGAAGTCTTTCACGATTTTGGGCTTTCGAATGCCGAAACACATGGACCCCTTTGTCCTCAGGATTCCCGATCCTTTGAATATTGATTTCCCGAAATGGTCTCCCTTTCATGATTTTCCTTGAAGACCTAGATTGTTGCCACACATCCCCTAGAGATGGACAGTCCTTGTCACTTTGGAGTTTCGGGAACTAAAATTCTTATGGGTTCTTTCCCTCGGAACTTCTAAAGTTCCCATTCCCAACCTTCTATATGCTGAAATGATGTCGGCTAGCCCCACACCGGAGCTTTCCACCTTATCGGGGTTTCGGACTTCACGGTTCCAAAATGTGTGTGCTTCCTGTCTTCAGGATTTGCGAAATGTCGAATCCCAAAATGTCGATGGCTTCCGATCTCCACCACGTGTTCCAACCGATGGACGGTCCTCGATCATTCACGATTTTGCGAAGTCAAATGCCGATGTCCTCCTGTCCTCCTGAACCCCAAAAATCTAACATGTGAAATGCCAACGACTCTTGATGATCGCCACCTGTTTCAACTAATGGACGGTCCTGATTCAGTCTCAGGATTTCACGACTTGCGATTCCCCGATGTTGTAGTTTCTCTGTCAACTTAAAACCCCGGTAGCTGAAATATCGATGGGTGCTTGATCTCTTCCACATGTCTCCTCAAGATGGATGGTCCAGATCAAGATCAAGGTTTCCACTATGAAGTTATCCGGTCTCCTATCCTCTAGACTCCCGAAGTCCCGAATTCCGAAGTTCCGATATCCCGATGCCTTTCGAGACCTTCACTCTGCCTGCGAGAGTTTAACCCTCGTGCAACTCCAGTCAGATCCTATGGTTGACGAGTAACTAGGTGAGGATCCAACAACTCATGATTTCCTGAGCTTGAAACTCTGGAAACAACCGTAACCTCCTTGCTTCTCTATCAGATCGGACAACTGGCACGATTTTGCTAATCCTTTACAAAGAAATTTGATCATTTGTCTCTTCCCTTCGACGACTTAGCAGGTTTGAATCCTTTGGGGGTCTTCCATGACTTATAGCCTTTCAAGAACCTCCTACACGCATTCCTTGCGACAACCCTCAATCACTTTAGTGTTGAACTCCTTTAACTCCGTGCACTCCTTGCAGTGACAAATACTTCAATAGCTTCTCAGGTTTCAAACCCTGGATTCAAGCTTGGTCTGTGCACACATTACATGACTCCTGTGCCTAACTGCACCTTTGAGGGAATGAGAACAAAAGATAATTTATCTGAGCTTTCAGAGACAAACCTCTGAACCCTTTTTGTCAATGCACTCCTCGCGGACAATTCAACTTCCCTCCTTGCAGGAACCCTCACTCAGATAGAGAAACAATTGAAACTCATTTCCTAACTCTTTCTCTCTCAGACTTCAAACATTTAACAAGAAATCATTCATACACAAAATAGAAAGAAAATGTATAATAGAAAGAGTAAAATCATGAACATACCATTCAACATACACATACAAGAAACAACTACAACGCCATGAATCTGAGTTAAGACTTCTTCTATTAACTTAATCTCTGTACATGGGTGTTTTTCAATTACAGTTTCTCTATTCCAGCTCTGTATGCTCTCTTTTCTTCCTCTTGGTAATGTTATTCACTACTCTACTCTCAATTGGCATCCTCCCTCTATCTTACAATTACACAATGAGGGTGTCTATATCCGTTTTCCCTCCACTCCTAAAACTGTCAACTCTAAGAATTTAAAGCTACCTACTAACATAAATGCCTTCTACCTACTATCTATGAGAGCGGATCGCTCAAGGTCCTTTACAATATATAAGTACGCCTCTCCTTAACTGTTACATTTATGTTTGGTGCATCTAACATCAAAAGCATTTTAAACAATTTATCATGTGTTTAAAATGTATTGGCACTTGCCCCACGCTCACTTGACATTGGCGATGCTCCTGCATCATACTCCCTCGCTTGAAAATTTTCATGGGCTCCTGTCCATGAGATCCAGTACGGTTTGTCCATGCTTTTGAATCACTGCTTCATTCTCCCAGCTGGCATCTTCAACTAGATGTCCTTTCCACTTGACCAAGTATTCAAAGAATTGTCTTCTTCTGGTCTTCTTGCTAATTCTTTTGTCTAGTATGCTTTCCATTTGTGGCTTCTCTGTAACAGACATCTGCTTTGTCCACTGGATCTCTGGTTGTTCATCACTTATTCCTTCTTCCCAGTTTTGTATGGGTACAAATCTAAGACATTGAATATCGGAGAAATTCCGATCCCATCGGGCAATTCAATCTCATAAGAATTTGCTCCAAATTTATTCAAGACCTTACATGGTCCGATCTTCTTCATATTCAGTTTGTTATATGTCCCCTTCGGGAACCTTTCCTTTGTCAGATGTGCCAGAATCAAATCACCAACCTCAAACTGAATTTGTCTCCTGTGTTGATCTGCTCTTCGTTTATACTCCTAGCTCAAGTTCTGTAAACATTCCTTCACTTGGTTGTGAAGTTCTTTCATCGCCTCTGCGAAGTCTTCTGCACTAGCGCTCCTAGTCGCAATCTGTTCTGAATCCCTCAGCTCGAAAATTCCTCTCGGCTACATGCCATAAATAATTTGAAATGGACTTTTTCCTGTGCTTCTATTAACTAAGTCATTATAAGCAAACTTTGCCTATGGTAATATGTTGTCCCATTGGCTGTGGTGTTCTGTCACCAAGATCCTCAGCAAGTCCCCTAAATTCCTGTTTACCACTTCTGTCTGTCCATCCGTTTGAGGATGATAAGCCGAATTAAATGACAATTTAGTTCCCAGCTTCTTCCATAAGGTCCTCCAAAAGTTTCCTATGAATTTAGTGTCTCGATCTGAAACTATGCTCCTTGGTAAGCCATGAAGTTGAATGACTTCTTTGAAAAACAGATTCGCAATGTGAGTTGCGTCACTGGTTTTCTGACATGGAATAAAGTGTGCCATTTTGGAAAATCTATCCACCACCACAAAGATTGAGTCAAAACCTCTTTGTGTTCTTGGCAACCCCAATATGAAATCCATGCTGACTGCATCCTATGGCCTCTCAGGTATTGGCAATGGTTGATAAAATCATGCATTTCGTTTCTTTCCTTTCGAATGTTGGCAAATTCTGCATCTGTCCATGAATCTCTTGGCATCTGCTCGCATTCCCGGCCAAAAATATGACTCATTCAAATTTGTGAATGTCTTGTCATGACCAAAGTGCCCGACCAATCCTCCACTGTGTTTCTCCTTCAACAAATTCTCCCTCATGGAGCATTTTGGAATACACAGCTGATTACCTTTAAAAAATAATTCTTCCTGGATCATGTATTCTGTCCATTTGCTTCTATCTCTGAGAATTGGATTCTCAACTACTTCATATGCCTTCTTAAAATCTGGATCATTTCTGTACATGTCCCTGAGGTCATCAAAACCCATTGTTTTAACTCTGAACTCCTGCAACAACAAACATTTCCTGCTCAAAGCATCAACAACTTTGTTAGCAGTTCCAGAAATATGCTTAGTTACAAAAGTAAATTTATGCATGTATTCAACCCATTTTACATGTTTTTGATTCAACTTTTCCTGTCGAGTCACAAACTACAGTGCATGATTGTCACTGTATAGGACAAACTCCTTCGGAATCAAATAATGTCTCCACTTCTTCAATGCTTGAATGATAGCATAGAACTCCTTGTCATATGTGGAGTAATTCACCTTCACTTCATTCAGCTTCTCACTGAAGTATGCTATCGTCTTGTCTTCTTGACTTAAGACTACCCCTATTGCAAATCCACTTGCATCGCATTTCACTTGAAATGTTTTTTGGAAATCAGACAACACTAGAATTGGTTGTTCCGTGATTTTCCTCTTCAACTGATTAAAACTCTTCTCAACCTCTTCTATCTAGTGAAAATATTTGTGTCTTTTCTTCACTGTGTCCATCTTCGGTGCACTAATTCCACTAAAATTCCCGATGAACTTCCGGTAGAAACTAGACAATCCGTGAAACCTTCTCACCTCAAATGTGCTCTTCGGTGATGGCCAATTCTTGATCACTTCCACCTTATATGGATCCATCCTCAATTTATCTGCAGAAATAACAAAGCCCAAATAGATGAGTTCTGTCTTCATGAATGAGGATTTCTTCATGTTTATCAACAACTTCTCTTGCTGTAATCTCTTCATCACTATAGCTAAGTGTTTTAGATTCTCTGCCTCTGTTTTACTAAAGATCAGTATATCATCCAGATACACAATGACAAATTCTCCGATGAACTCCTTCAGGACTTCGTTCATCAACCTCATGAAGGTACTTGGTGCATTTGTTAAACCAAATGACATAACAATCCATTCATACAACCCTTTGTTAGTCTTGAAGGTTGTTTTCCATTCATCACCTTCCCTCATACGAATCTGGTGATATCCACTTTTCAAATCAATATTCGAAATTTTTTTTGCTCCACTTAAGCAATCCATCAGATCATCCATCCTTGGTAATGGAAATCTATACTTGATGGTTATCTTGTTAATTTCCCTTGAATTAGTACACATCCTCTAGCCTCCGTCTTTCTTTGGACTGAGTATTTTCGGAACATCACATGGACTAAAGCTTTCTCTAACCAACCCTTTATCCAACAAATGCTGAACTTGTCTTTTGACCTCTTCACTCTCCTGCAGTGTTAATCTGTATGCTTCTTTGTTTGGTAAACTAGCTCTAGGTATGAGATAAATATGATGACTCACACTTCTAATTGGTGGCAACGAATGAGGTAGTTCGTCCACTACTATGTCAACGAACTCTTCCAGTAGTTCCTGAACTTCTTCTGGTAAATCGTCTATCCTTGTGCTGGTTAAAACAATCATTGGCTTCCTGAACACAATGAATTGTGGTTCCTCCTTCTTCCTGACCTCGTTAAGGAGTTCCTTCCCACTCATGAGAAGTATAGTGTTACTTACTTCAGGTTTCACTTTCTTATCTTTGATTGGAAGAAACATGTGAGTTCTCCCATTCTTTTCTAGGGTGTATGTGTTCATCCTCCCATCATGAATCACATTTTTTTCATATTGCCATGATCTACCCAACAATAAATGACAAACATCCATGGGAATGACATTGCAGAGTATCTTATCATTATATCCTCCTATCTTAAATTCAACTAAACATTGTTTAGTGACATTTACCTGATGTCCCTTTTGTAGCCATGAAACTCTATATGGTCTTGGATGTTCAATCGTCTCCATCTCCAGCTTCTCTACCATATCTATTGAAATGAGATTATCTATGCTACCACTGTCCACAATGACCTTGCATACCCTGTCTTTGGTTTTGCAAGCAATATGAAAAAGTCTGTTTCTTTGTACTGGACTCTCCACCTCCTTCTCTGGTGTCAAAAGAACTTTTCACATCATCAACGATCTTCTGCCTTCAGCATTCTCTGCCTCAACATTC
>SNQJ01S0025666.1:41096-104662 GCA_010110895.2 Picea sitchensis
CGTATATCATTTCTGTGTATTGTGAAGATTATGCTGGATATTTTACTGTTATTCTGTCATTTCTAGCATTTCATTTCTGTTCTGCATATTTTATATATCTGGTATCTTGCAAGGAGCCAGGTGTTACCCCCTAACCTATGGGTAACTAAGGATATGATGTCTCAAGGATCACAGGTTGAAGACATGGAGTGCTGAGAGACAAATGACCAATTGAGCCCATATTGAGCATACATAGTCCCTTCTCTCTACCACATATCATCATTCTGTGATGGTAGAATAACAATATACACCACACTATATTAGACTAGAGATGATCGCAGGTATTTCTTGATGAGGTAACAAGTCCAATCTCATGGTAAGTGTCATTTTAATAATTGAAGCATTTGAGCATGTTGCAAAGAGTCCTTTCTTGATTATGAAAACATTTCCTTGGAAATTATACCTTTTTCCTCATTTCACCTTGGTGGTTGACATGGTTTCTTAGTAAGTGGGTCACCCTTGAGGAAAGGGTTGGTACTTGGGGGTCTCTTTGAAGGGTCATTGTACCATTCCTGATCATACTTACCACATTCCATGCTTCTTCCCCTTAATTTCCTCATCTTTTGGGATTTCTGGGTTCACTGGCCCCAAGAAGGGCTTGTACCTCATTTCATGGGAAGAAGGGGCTAAAGGCCCAGAGGTGTTATATCTGGAAAAAAATAAAATCCATAAATGATCCCTCTAGATGATCACCCTAAGGTCCTAAGAATAATGAAACACTTCTCCATAAAAATGAAGGACCTATAAAAAAGAAAAACACATAATTAATAAATGTCTCGCTTCTTGGGGAATGGATTTGTAGTGTATTTTAATTTCCATTGCATATGGAACTCAATGTTTTCCTAAATTCAAGTGGAATTGCAATGTTCTTCACTTTCCTTGCACATAACACTAAATGTTCAGACCACAATAAATTAAAGGCAAGGCTTGGAAAAATGTTGCATTGCAAATGAGGGATGCAACACACCCTCCATAAAGGCACCCATAAATGAGACAATATGAGCCCCTGATATGTAAGGAACCCCATTCCCAAAAGTCTTACCCCAATCCACCTCATACTCACCACATGACTTAGAGAGGGTCTTGTTTGGAAACACTCATTGAATTGGGGATTGGTCTACCCAATAGGGCACCATGATCACCATCCCATACTTAAATTTGGAAAATTTTATAAGGTGTTTGAGGATTTGTTTAATTTGAAAAGGGGGGATTTAATAATTTTTTTTGTGTGGTTCTTTTATTATATTCGGATTAATTGGCATGATACATGTGACTTGTGGAACCTTGGAGGGCGTACTTGTTTTTCTTTGCAAAACCTTTCCTGGTGAAAGCTATCCATGGAGGAATTATTCCATTTTGACCTTCATGGGGTGTTGAAAATCCCTAGGATGGACACGAAACGCCCAAGATGGGAAGAACATCTCAGAGTTTTTGTGCACATGAGATGATGAATGTTTCCTTTGGAGGCACTTTGATATAACTAGAGGATGACATCATATCCATTTGCACTTGGACGTTGGCCTTTGGAGGCCTAGGATGTCACTTCCTAAGCCCTTGACGTCATTTGGAGGCCAGGGATTTGGTGGGATTGATGGTTCCATAGGTGATGTGATGTGGTTTGAATTAAGAAGATGCATGGAATGAAAATCTAGTACATGATAGATTCACACATGGCCTTTGGAGGCATAATGACTTGGATCTAGAGGCTCAACGTCTCACTTTTAGGCCTCACGTCACCCTTCTAGGGCATGATGTCATCCTTTTTGGGGATTTACTTTGTGATTTAATATTTACAATTTTTAAAGGAAAATAAAGGGGGTCAACTCTCTTTTAATTTGTGTTTGACAAATTTATGTGGACAAATTGGTTTATATGGCCTCATATAAATAGAGGCCATATTTTTTTATTTTTCACAACTTATCACTCTAGAATTACATAACTCTTGGATTGAAATTTTCGCTCTCCTTGGGAAATTCATCATCTCTTTTATCTTGTACAAAATGGATTGAATAGTTGTCTATTGGTGGAATAAAGTATAACGACTTCTCTTGGATGCTTTTTCTTTGCAATTTGGTGGAATATCTTTGATAAGTAAGGGTTTTTCATGCTATCTCTTGGATTAGGTAAGGAATTTTTGCAATTTGTGTTTTTATTCTTGATTTCAAGGTTATTTTGTCAAACCCTTGGAGGAGTATAAGGGCATATATCCTCCATCAAGAAATTCTCTTTTATTGTTATTGAAAAGGATTAAGGATTTATACAAGGAGTAAAAGGGTTTACACCATTGTAGAAAAACCTTGTTAGGCTTTCTTTTCTGTAGGGATTAAAAAGGATTACATCCCTAGAATATTCCTAAACCTTATCTCAAATCAATATACTCCATTACCCAATAGATAATACACTAATATTTGCATTGGATATTGAATATTGTTGCATTAGTAAACGTGAATTTTGAGATATTGAATTGTTCAAGTTTTGTCTTAAATTTTACATGTCTTAAGATATCTTGTGCCATAAAGGAATCTTTATTTTCCAAGTGATTGAGCTTCTCTAACAAGCATTAAGCTAAAAATGATAGGGCTGCAACAAACTCACCTTATCTTACTCTTTACTCACTTTTCTACCGCTGAAATTCACTCGCAAGCTATAATAATTGAGCTATTGTTTAAGAGCTATTGTTTGGGTGGCTTACTTTTTGATTTTAGTTGCTAGAACTTGCTGTTGTAGAATTTTTTTTCTACAACCATAACACTGTTATAAAACTCTATCGATAACACTCATTAGAAGCCCTCTTTTTCTATAAAAGTCTTGGTTCAAACATTGGAAGATTGTCCACTATTTGCTAGCTTTATTTTCCAACATCATATACTTGATTTTGATGGTTTAATTTGCAGTTGTCATAGTTTCTTTACTGCAAATATATATTTCCTTACTGCTACAATTTTTGGACAATAAGGTTTCTTGTTGATTCCCCATTGGTTTTGAGGCTTGTATTATGATATATTGTCTTGTTTGGGTTGGTCTAACATTTTTTTACAGGTATGTTGAGGAAAAGATATGAAATGATATTACTCAAGCATTTTCAGATATTACTTGGCTAAATAAAGATAGATGGGAATATCACTTTATATTTATAGCCATAAAAAATTGTTTCCTAATCCACAAGTATGGGTTACAAGTGCGTAGGCTGTTTTTTTTCTATAAATTAAAGGTTTCTGAAAAATTCAATATTTATGTAATTTTTTGAATATAAAAGATGCATAAATAAATGTAGAGACAGAAGAAAAAATACCAAGTCAATAATCAACATAGATGAGACATAAAGAAATCGTTTATTTCATTCTAATTTATCAAAATAATCTTTCTCTTTACAAAATTCCCTGAGGAAGTTTGGACCAAAGTCAAATTTAGATGTCCTCGATGAAAACCATATAAAAGGACTTATGATAGAAAGTAAAAAACTGAACTTTAAAATATGGATCAACTTGCCACATATTGCTGCCCACTTGATTCTACACAATAGTCTTTATCATTCATGAAATTTAATTCACAAACAGACAAGTCTACACAGACTATCTAAGATAGATCAACACCTCTAAAAAATAAGTGTCTGAATGATGTAATTCAACCTTGAATCTTGATGTCTACAATATGAACCTTCTATCATAAAAGAGAATTAGGCTTTCAATGAATTAAAGAATAAATGAAAACTAAATTATCTCAATAAAACTCAAGAGAAGAGCTTAGTATGCTTTCTCCTTTGTTCCTCCTTCTCTTTTTTCCTTTAAGCAATCATAATTAGTTGAAGTAGTTAAACTACCTCTTTAGTTAAGTTAAATAAAACTCAACCAAGTTTTTAGTTAAGGGGAAAAGTAATAAAATAATAATAAGGGTATTTAATAAATAATAACTAGTAGGTGGGACCCCTTGTGACTCCCTTTAATTTCTTTAAGAAACATAACACAACTAGTTAATCAATCAAACAGATCCCTCATTGTGGCTCCCATCATCACTCTCATAATTTGAAAATTTATATCTATGATAATTGAAGCTATATCCAAAAATATAATATCCATATATCCAAAAAAATAGTGTGCTGTCCAAAATTTCAGAAGTCATTTGTTCTCAACAGTCAATAAATAAAAACACTTAAAACCCATTTTTTCCACTCTAGGAGGTAATATTCCCCTTGTTGCTACTATATCCCTTTGATTTCTCTAAATTTTCCTTAGGATGTGTGGAGCCTTTAAGCCTAATATCACTGATAACATGAGAGCAATATCCTCTCAAATGCATGTGGGATGACATAGATTTGGCAAAGTCATTTGAGGGATAGGATGGGGCAACCCAAACTTTTCATTTATTAGGAGCATGGTGGGCCTCAGTTTTTAACCTTTTGCTTGCATGTGAATACTGTACTAGTGAGTGGGTAGGGGCATCTTGGACAATTTGATTATCATTTGGAGGAGCAGGTAGAGACAAGCTAGGCTAGCCACGATATTGGGAGACTGTTGGGTGGACAACCTCTTGCCATCCGTCATTGTCAGGGACTTCAGGTTGTAATGAGTCATGAGGGGGAACTGGGATACCAGGGACATGTGGGGCTTGGAAGGGAGGCCTTTCTGGCCTAGGTTGGACGACTCCTTTTCTAATCTAGTTAAAAACTCCATCTTGGAATAGCTGGCTCAACTCTTGCAAGTCTGCATCAAAATGTATAGAAAACCTTCACCTTCTAGGGCCCCTGTTCCAATTTCCTCTTCCTCTGTTACCCAGACCATGGCTACCTCTGCTGAAAAATATCATTCCTATATGCATTACTCATTAGCAACTAGTTTCTTCAACAAACCATACATGACATCTCTTTAAATATGAAACAAAGTTTGGATCAACAACACATGAGACTCATGCAATCTAATTCATAAAAATCATTTAATACTTGTCAATGAGCAGGGGGTGAATAAGGGTTTTGGGATATGTGAGGGATTGTATTGAGAAAAAAGTGGTAAAATGAAGGGGAGTAGATCATGATTACTGCTCAACAAATCAACAAACAATCAACTGTATTGTAAATCAAAACATACCACTGTAACTTATCCCTGTGCCATCCTTTATATGTTATAATTCAAAGTTTCATTTAACTATAATTTAATTTTAAGAACAGGGAGTGGATAGTGAATATGGGAAGGCGAGGGGACTTGTAATGTGCAAAAATGTGAGAGAATGGTAGGGAAAAAAACAAATACTGTTTATAAAACAAATTAAGTAATCCATGAACACAACTCCATACTCAATACAAAACACCAATACCAATTCAATAATTACTGCGTGTCAAAACTGTTCACTGTTCCTCATTCAATTTCTTCATAACTTCTCAATTAACATAGTCTGTACTCATAATCAAACGAATTCCAACAGTCCTGTTAAGAGAAGTGTCTGGTCTCTAATTTATTTCCTTTCATTTAAAGAATCGAAAGAAAACACAGAACAATATTGCCCTACCTCTATCTATAATACATTTCTTATAAAAATATCATACATTATCCATAAATTCACAAGTGACCAATTTAAACATATGCCCAGTTCCTTTTCCAAATTGAATAGACTTATAAAACTTGCCCAATTTCACACACTCTTCATCATATTAACCAATAAAACTTTGCAATGAAACCATAACATAAAACCCGAGATTCATCACTACTGATGCGATTACTTACAATATGCATGATACTTCCATAATAGATACACAATGAATATAACAAAATAACACAGTTATCATTTCCACAATTTGCCATGATCCCAATCGGGACTAGTGAAGCACATAGCAGTCACCAACTTGGAATTAACACCATACTGTAATAATACAATGATTGAAAGCATAACGAGAAGATACATCCATTGACTACACATTATCACTCATTCCCAATCACAACCTTTTCAACCAATTTAATCAAATAAAAACGAGATAGGTATTCGACGCAACTGTCATAACCACTCCATTTTACAACCAATCTTTGAGAACCAGAAAGATACCCGATTTGAGTAAGACAGTTAGGGATTTTGAAAATCAGGATCTGTATTAATGAATACAAAGAATAAATCAAGAGTTCACTCGCATTGAGAGACTTGAGGTCTTCCAAACATATCAACCAATAGGTAGAGACCCTTCGATACAAGCACGATAAACCACAGGGTTCTTTATAACTCTCGGTCTGTGTAATGACACAACAGTTCAATGACAGGTAGGGTAGGAAAATGATTCAGAGGAGAAGTGAATTCCCACTATATAGTAACAAGTACCCAGAACACACATAGGTATAACCTCTGTCCATTTCATTTGATTAAAATTCCAGTGGGAATGCAGACCTAAGGCATAATTATTTCACCCAACAACCATAAAACATATATCTTGGCATATTGGCCACCCTAATATCGACTTCTGAGATATGTTTATTCCAAGACCATGAAAATAATCCCACGACCATGTGAATAAACCCATGACAATGAATCTGGAAAATACATAGTGACCAAAAGTCAGTCCGAAAAACATACACATCAACCACATAGCAACCCGAATACGACTAGACGGGGTTACCCTCATAACTGTAAGGAAGCGACCATCAAGGATAACCAAAGAGAAAACCTCCACCAAAATATAGAGCGATAATACCCATATCCACTTAAAAACCATAGAGAGACATCACAATTTTCACCAACAGAACAACCATCGAATGCACAACTCAACCAAACCAAATATTTTACTTGCAAATCAAATAACCACATAGTCATTCCAAAGAGAGAAACCACACATTTACACAGTTGAGAATCTCAAGAAAACAAAAACCAAAGAATTAATGAGCCATCGTTCATTCATACATAGAGCATAATTCATGGATGGGTGAAAAATAACCATGCCTATAACCGATAGCTTTAAAAGGGGTGAGCTAGCCAAGTGTTTTCTTCCCAGGCTTGAATTTTGGAGCTTAACCACCAACAAATTGAAATGCAACAATAACCATACTAGGGTGACAACCTGATGGGGGGAGGATGGAGTGACGTGCATTTACTGCCCATCGCTTTCATCTCCTCTTCATTCAATTCCAAAGTACATGACAACCAACACTCACCACATCATTAATTTCCAAACCATTGAAATCTGTGACCACATTGCTTGCCAAATGCGCCACCCAAAACATTCACATTAACCATTTCCAAACTTCCATACCATACCATATGTATTGCCATATCAAATGCGCCCAATATAACTCAAATGAAAATCGCAAGCCACTAACCAACCATTACTAGTTAGGGTTAACACTAGCTTGTTTTCATTTTAATTGCACATAACTTCTAACATAGCATAACATAGGCCCTTTCTTTTGGATTATTTTTGTATGTTTCTTCCCTTTGCTTTTGTTTATGTTGTTACTAACATATTTCTTGTGAAGGTGTAGCTAGGTAATAAATCATGGTGACATGATCAAACATAGCAACTGTAAATATATGCCAATCATAACATAAAATTAAAGCTTCGAATAACAGAACATCCCATAAAATGCTTCATCCATGTGTCACTATGTAAAAAATGAAACCAAGACTGCATCGTCAACCATATAAGACCCTGTAAGTAGCATCGAAACAACAGCATAAAATGTGTTATATGACTATCTCCAAGCCTCCAGTCTACGAGGGGGTCCCACCTACTCGTATTATATATCATTAGCATAGTTTAAATAATAGGCTTTAGCAATACTTTGCTGGCAAAATTCCTCATTGCGATTTTAATCTTCAACAAAATCATGACTCCATAGGGAAATCTATTTCCAACAGATTAATAAATCAGAATGTAATGGTTTTGCAAACCCAGAACAACAGATCAAGAAGATATAACCAAAATGATTATGCAACAGGGGGAAGTGAGCGGATTTAATGGAAAAATGACTGGGAATTTGGGAATAACTTATGGAAAATGTTAAGTATGAGGGGGTTTATCCCTGTATGCATAATCATTCAACCAAACATTTCTCTTGATTTTCAAGGAGAAAAACTTTATGGACTTGCTCTTTTGAATCTCAAAATGGATGAAGAAATGGAAAGCAAAAGCAGGAAGTAACCAAGTATCTCATAAGACAACAGTGAAGGCAAATAGCAAATTCAATGATGTCTTTAGGGGGGGACATCATAACAATCATGTAAGCTTGATTGTTATTGACTAACAATACCCTGCAGGAGTGTCACTATGGAAGAACTGATCCAACATTTATTCTTGACCAAAAATTGAAATCAAAATATGAAAAGCAATAAATGTCATAACATAATAAAACCACAAAATTTAGGACAACAGAAATAAAATGACAGAATTGCAAAGACGAAGGAAAATTACTAAAATGAAAGAAGAATTGAAAATTGTTTTGAAAGAAAAATTGAAAAAGCAGTAATAAAACTACCAAAAATGAAAACATAACTGAACTACTAGTATACAGAACAATCCAAACAATGTCAAACTCTTCAAGTTGGTTCCATGTAGTGTTTTAAGTGAGAATCGTTAGTGCTATAGGAAAAAAATCACTCTTGTAAATATTTTAGAATGTAAGAGTTTGTACCCAGGACAAAAGAGATCTTGAAAGGACCGAACCATAATTTTTGAAACTTTGAGACAATTTCTCTTCCTTTAGAGTACATGATTAGATCATCAAGATAGATATGAATAATGTTGTCGATCACATCGTCAGAAACTATCTGCACAACCCATTTTAATGTGACACTTGCATTGGATAAGCCAAAAGGCATACATTCATAAGAAAAGGTGCCCTAATGAGTGATAAGGGTGGTTTTATATTTATCTTCCATTTTTACCTTGGTTTAATTGTAACCAAAAAAATCGTCAGGTAAGGACGTCATCTATGACCCTGCAACTTGCTGCAAAATCATTTCCATATTAGGGAGAGGAAAGTGATCTTTATACTAGCCCAACTTAATGCACGAAAATCAACGCATAATATGATATGACCAGTTCTTTTCTGAATGGGAACCAAATTGGAAACCCATTCAGAATACTTGACTGGAAAGATGATTCCAGCCTTTAAGAGTTCTTCCAACGCCTTTTGAATAGTTGCTTCTAGGAAGGGTTGATAGGTCTTTGTTTTTTCCTAATTAGTTTTATGCCCTCCTTGATGGGAATGACATATTATATAAGAGCAGGATCAAAACCATGAAGATCCTCATAAGACAAAGAAAAAACATCTTGAAATCCACCAAGTAGTCTGACAAACTTCATTCTTTCTTCATCAGAACATTGGGCACCTATTTTAACATTGTTTGGAGACTCAACTGTCCAATGTTCAAGGATATGGTTTCACCCACCTTCCTTTTTGAATCCTCTTCTTTATGTTTCTCTTTATTGCCTACATCACTCGATGAAAATGAAATCTCTAGAGGAGTCAAGCCCTTAGGAATCTTGTTATCTTCCATGGATATAATTTCCTTGGGATTATAAGGTTCATTTTGAATGAAAGCACAGATGCTATCATCTCTAGGGAAGACCTCCCATGATTCTATATTGTCAGGGATATGTGGATGATATAGAGATTGAAAAGTATAATAGGGTCTATGTGGCATAAGTTTCTGATTAGGAGAGGCTACAAAAACATCTAACCGATCAACCATTGAGTTCAATTCCCTCTTAACATGAGTAATGTTGAAAGATAGTAGGTTTGAGATAAGTGCCCAAACAATTTCGGTGTAGTGTTTCATCAAATTGTTGCTAGGAGAGTATATCTTATGTACAAGGTTCACAACAAGCTCAAAATCCCCCAAAACTGTAAGGTGACCACAACCCATATTATAGGAATTTTCAATACCTAATAATAAAGCTTCGAATTCAGTGACATTGTTTGTGCAAGCAAAATCTAACCTATAAGAAAAGCTATGAATTTTTCCCACAGGAGAGTACAAGATAATGCCAACTCCGTTACCTTCATTAGAGCATGAAACATCAAATTTCATATGCCATATACCGTCGTCTAAGTTTATTTGTTCCAAGGGAGTGTTATACTCCTCGACAAAGATGGAATACACCCCTAGGTCCTCTTTGATATAATTCAAATTAGGTTGTGGAACACTTGCTATGTAAGGTGAAATCCTTCCCTCTCTAAGGACTATGATGTTTTTACCATTTCGAGGAACGGATAAGTGTGTCCCGTCAAGTGAGAGGTATCCACCCATCAAATCTTGCAAATATCTTCCTAAGATGATTGAGTAGTTTCTTACTAGCATATCAATTGCTTGAATATTAAGGGTTGTCCTTATTTCAAGGTGTGCGCACAAAACGAAGGTCACATCTTTGATTTCACCTATGGTCATTTGTTGTAGACTATTATAAGAGAGCATGCTTCTAGCATTTTCATTTGTACAAGAAAATCCTAGCTCTTCCATAATAATCTTCGATAGTACACTTGGGCCTGAACCGCCATCAATGAGGCAACAATGGGAAGTCTTATCCATAATCTTTACATAAATATAAAAAGGGGTATTTTTTATAGGGTATCTAAAGTTATGTACACCTACTTTATTTACATACGAATCCTCTTCATTTACCTCTTCAAAGAGGTTGGCTACAACGTAATATTTTCCTTCCATGAATTGTTTTAGATGCCTCTTTTGTTCAGGGACGACAACCATGTCCAGAAGGGTTGCATCTTATTTGATGTTGGCCAACTGATTTAGAATATTGTATTTGGAAGAGGGGAGAGGAGAGGTAGTTCCTTGACTATCAGGAGCCTTAGGAACCTGAATAATAGCAGCTGGTGATGATGAGCTCGAGCTAGAAGAAATGCGGGGAGAATCATAGTTGCCTTTGGGAGCGTAGGATTTGTTCCTAGTATTAATGATCATGACATCTTCTGACTTTGCAAAATCTAGGAAAATGATGGTAGTTTCCCGTATTTTACCAAAGATCTTATCTCTGGCACTTTGCTTTACCTCACATGTGGTTTCCTTGTGGTGTTCCTCACAAAAGTTACACCAACTACGAGGCATGATAGCTTTAGGATGAAAATTATTTTCATTTGGATTTCTAAAGGGGGGTGCAGAAGAGGATGAAGCTCCAGGGGTAAGAGGGGAGACATTTCCCTTTTGCTCATACACTATCATACGATTATTCATGTCTTGTACAAGCTGTAAGAGGGAGGACTTGTCTATCTGTTTAATTGATTCTCCTTGAGGAAGACCTGTTCTTTCAAGATGTTCTTCATACTCTAAACAAGTATGCAGAGTGGAACCGAGGTTATCAATGGATTTTTCCTCAAGCCCATGATAGTAAGGGGAAGGTAATGCATTATAATAATGCATGAAAGTGGCTTGGTTCTGAGGTCGATTGAGTTCAGGGATTTGATTGTATAACTTAGTGAAACACGAGTTAAAGGACTTAATGGTTTCACCATCCTTATAAGCGATGTTATTGTATTCCCATAACTGCTCAACTGGGATTTTGGATTGCCCATAGGTGGATTTGAACCAATAGAATAAATCCTCCCAAGTAGACATAATATTGGGAGGAAGGCCAAATAAATCGGTCGCAGCCTTCCTTTCCAGGGAATTGACAAATAAGCGCATGCAAGTATCGTTGTCATTGGCTCCTATGTTGTGACAGAAATTAGAAAATGCCACCAAGTGTTCATTTGTAGTGACAATGTTATTCCCTGAAAACCTAGGAATATGCTCTTTGAATTTAAGAAGTGGATGAGTAGTAGTTGCCAAGTTAAGAGGAGAGGAAACATGCCACGGTGTGGTTGTAGCTTCTTCTTCAAATTGAAAAATCCCATACTTTTTAATGACTTTGGTGGGGTTGATGGTAGATTGGACAGGGACTTGGTGACTATATAAGCTACCGATCACTGACAAAGATAAATACTAAGATGAGGAAGAACCTCTAGTGCCACCAGAGCCACCACTAGATACCATCTTGTGAATAATAGGTAAGGGAGAGAAATACGAATTGGAAGAATCGGACAAGGTTCTCCATAGAGCACTTTGTTGGGTTGATAACACAACGTTCCTTCTTCCTATTTCAGCAATAGGATTAATTACATGTGATAAGCCTCTTCTTCTCCTAGAAACATGAGGGTCTAAGGACACGAAAATAAGGTCAAAGATGAAGGAAAAAGAAAGTTATGGCTGATCCCTAGGCTGTCTACGTCTAGCTTCCCAACGTTCTTGGGCACTTATGTCTTGTTCAATTGCTGCCCATGAACGATTAAGATCAACCTGAGTATTAGCAGTGTCTAAAATGGTGTTAAACAAATTTAAAGCAATGCTAGTATGATCTTGAAGACTGGGCTCAATATTAGGCTGCCTTGCAACAGGTACAGTCATTAAGAATGAAACAGTCAAAGAATCAATATCAGAAAAATAGATGTATTCAATGATAATCAAGCATAAAAATCAACCAGAGAGATATTGAAGATCTCCCCAATATGTTCGCCAAATAAATGTTGAGGAAAAGATATGAAATGATCTTACTCAAGAATTTTTAGATATTACTTGGCTAAAAAAAAATAGACGAGAATATCAACTTATAATTATAGCCATAAAAAATTGTTTCCTAATCCACAAGTATGGGTTACAAGTGCTTAGGGTTATTTTTTTATAAATTAAAGGTTGCTGAAAAATTCAATATTTATGTAATTTTCTGAATATAACAGATGCATAAATAAATGTAAAGACAGAAGAAAAAATACCAAGTCAACAATCAACACAGATGAGACATAAATCAATCGCTTATTTCATTCCAATTTATCAAAAGAATCTTCCTCTTTACAAAATTCCCTAAGGAAGTTTGGACCAAAGTCAAATTTAGATGTCCTTGATGAAAACCATACAAAAGGACTTCTGACAGAAAGTAAAAAACTAAACTTTAAAAGTTGGATCATCTTACCACAGATTGCTGCCCACTCAACTCTACACAATATCCTTTATCAGTCATGAAATTTAATTCACAAACAGATAAGTCTACACAGACTATCCAAGATAGATCAACACCTCTGAAAAACAAGCGTCTGAATGATGTAATTCAGCCTTGAATCTTGTTGTCTACAATAGGAACATGCTATCATAAAAGAGAATTAGGCTTTCAATGAATTAAAGAATGAATGAAAATTGAATTATCTCAATAAAACTCAAGAGCAGAACTTAGTATGCTTTCTCCTTCTATTCTCCTTTGTTCCTCCTTTTCTTTTTTCCTTTAAGCAATCATAATTAGTTGAAGTAGTTAAACTACCTCTTTAGTTAAGTCAACTAAAACTCAACCAAATTTTTAGTTAAGGGGGAAATGTAATAAAATAATAATAAGGGTCTTTAATAAATAATAACTAGTAGGTGGGACCCCTTGTGACTCCCTTTAGTTTCTTTAACAAGCATAACACAACTAGTTAATCAATCAAACACATCCCTCCTTGTGGCTCCCATCATCACTCTCATAATTTGACAATTTATATCAATGATAATTGAAACTATATCCAAAAATATAATATCCATATATCCAAAAAATAATGTGTTGTCCAAAATTTCAGAAGTTAGCTGTTCTCAACAATCAATAAATAAAAACACTTAAAACCCATATTTTCCACTCTGGGAGGAAATCTTCCCCTTGTTGCTGTTGTCTCCTTTCGATTTCTTTGAATTTTCCTTAGGATGTGTGAAGCCTTTAGGCCTAATCTGATTGATAACATGAGATCAATCATCTCTCAAATGCATGTGGGATGACAAAGATTTGGCAGAGTCATTTGATGGAGAGAAGGGGTAAGAATCGGCTTTTCCTATATCAGGAGCATGGTGGGCCTCAATTTTTAACCTTTTTCTTGCATGTTAAGACTATAATAGTGAGTGGGCAGGGGCAGCTTGGACAATTGTATTAACAGGTGGAGGAGAAGGTAGAGACAAGTTAGGTTAGCCATGATGTTGGGAGAATGTCGTGTGGACAATCTCTTTCCATCCATCGTTTTTAGGGACTTCAGGTTGTAATGAGACATGAAGGGGAACTAAGATACCAAGGACATGTAGGGATTGGAAGGGAGGCCTTTCTGGCCTAGGTTGGACCACTCCTTGTCCAATCCAGTTAAAAAATACAACTTGGAATAACTAGCTCAACTCTTGTGAGTCTGCTTCAAAATGTACAGAAAACCTTGGCCTTCTAGGGCCCCTATTCTAATTTCCTCTTCCTCTGTTACCCCAGCCATGGCTACCTTTGTTGAAAAATCTCATTCCTGCATGAATTAGTTATTAGCAACTATTTTCTTCAACAAAACATACATGACATCTCTTTAAATATGAATGAAATTTTGGCTCAACAACACATGAGACTCATGCAATCCAATCCATAAAAATCGTTTAATACTTGTCAATAAGCAGGGGGTGAATAAGGGTTCTAGGATATGTGAGGGATTGTATTGAGTGAAAAGTGGTAAAATGAAGGGGATTAGATCATAATTACTGCTCAACAAATCATCAAACAATCAACTGTATTGTAAATCAAAAAATATCACTGTAACTTATCCTTGTGCCATCCTTTAACTATAATAATACAGAGTTTCATTTAACTATAATTTAATTTTAATAAAAGGGAGTGGATAGTGAATATGGGGAGGTGAGGGGAATTTTAAGGTGCGAAAAAGTGAGAGAATGGTAGGGAAAAAATGAATACTGTTCATAAAAAATTAAGTAATCCATAAAAACAACTCTGTACTCAATACAAAACACCAATACCAATTCAATAATTACCATGTGTCAAAATTGTTCACTGTTCCTCATTCAATTTCTTCAAAACTTCTCAATTAACACAGTTTGTACTCATAATCAAACAACTTCCAACAATCCTGTTAAGAGAAGTGTTCGGTCTCTAATTTATTTCCTTTCATTTAAAGAATCAAAAGAAAACACAGAGCAATATTGTCCCACCTCTATCCATAATACATTGCTTATAAAAATATCATACATTATCCATAAATTCACAAGCAGCCAATTTAAACATATGCCCATGTCCTTTTCCAAATTGAACAGACTTCTCAAACTTGTCCGATTTCATACACTCTTCATCATATCAACCAATAAAACTTTGCAAGGAAACCATAATATAAAACTCGAGATTCATCACTGCTAATGCAATTACTTTCAATATGCATGATACTTCCATAATAGATACATAGTGAACATAACAAAATAACATAGTTATCATTTCCACCATTTTCCATGATCTCGAGCGGGACTAGTGAAACACACAGTAGTCACCAACTTGCAATTAACACCATGATGTAAGAATACACCGATCGAAGGAATAATGAGAAGAGACATACATTGACTACACATTATCACTCATTCCCAATCACAACCTTTTCAACCAATTTAATCAAACAAAATTGAGTTAGGTATTCGACGTAACTGTCATAACCATTCCATTTTAGAACCAATCTTTGAAAACCAGAAAGATGCCTGATTTGATTAAGATAGTTAGGGATTTTGAAAATCGAGCTCTGTAACAACAAATACAAAGAATAAATCAAGAGTTCACTCTGTCATCAATCGCACAGAGAGACTGGAGGTCCTCCAAACATATCAACCAATAGGCAGAGACCCTTCGATACAAGAATGGTAAAACCATAGGGTTCCTTATAACTCCCGGTCTGTGTAATGGCACAATAGTTCAACGACGGGTAGGGTAAGAAAATGATGCAGAGGAGAAGGAATTCCCACTGGACAATAACACATACCCATAACACACAAAGGTATAACCTCTGTCCATTTCATTTGATGACAATGCCAATGGTAATGCATACCTATGGCATAACTTATATCACCCAACAACCATAAATCATATATCTTGGCATAATGGCCACCCTAAGACCGGCTTCTAAGATACGTTGATGCCAAGACCATGAAAATAAGCCCACGACCATGTGAATAAACCCATGACAATGACTTTGGAAAATACACAGTGACCAAAAGTCAGTCCGAAAAACATACACAACAACCACATAGCAACCCGAATATGACTGGACAAGATTACCCTCATAACTATGAGGAAGCGACAAACAAGGATAACCAGAGTGAAACCCTCTATTAAAACACAGAGCGATAATACCCATATCCACTCAAAAAACAAAGAGAGACATCATGATTTTGAGCAACATAAAAACCAGTGAATGCAAAACTCAACCAAACCAAATCTTTTACTTGCAAATCGAATAACCACACAGTCATTCCAGAGAGAGAAACCACGCATTTACAAAGTTGAAAATCTTAGGAAAACACAAACCATAGAATTACTGAGCCATCGTTCATTCATACAAAGAGCGTAATTCATGGATGGGTGAAAAAGAACCATACATGTAACCGATAGCTTTAAAAGGGGGGAGATGGCCGAGCGTTTTCTTCCTAGGCTTGAATTTCGAAGCTTAACCACCAATAGATTGAAATGCAACAATAACCATAATAGGGTGACAGGTTGATGGGGGTAGGATGGAGGGATGTGCATTTACTGTACATCACTTCCATCTCCTCTTCATTCAATTATGAAGTACACAACAACCAACACTCACCACATCGTCTAACCATAACATTAATTTCCAAACCATTAAAATCTGGGACCACATTGCTTGTCAAATGCACCACCCAAAACATTCACATTAACCATTTACAAAATTCCATACCATACCATATGTATTCCCATATCAAATGTACCCAATATAACTCAAATTTAAATCAGAAGCCACTAACCAACCATTAATAGTTAGGATTAACACTAAGTTGTTTTCATTTTAATTGCACATAACTTCTAACATGGCATAACATAGGCCCTTTCTTTTGGATTATTTTTGTAAGTTTCTTTCCTTTGCTTTTGTTTATGTTGCTGTGATGCAGGCGCGCTGGCAAGCACATCCACTCACAGGATCTTCCCTTTACCACGGCCTGAAGAACTCCAATGTCCTTCTATTTCCCTATCGGGAAGTCTGCACCCACATAATTCTTTGCGCGATCCCCTCTCTTTACTTATCGGGGGATCAGACTTCGTGACTTCGTGAGGTCAGTGGTCGAGCACAGGACTCTCAAATCCTTGAATCTCGATTCAAGTCGATGCTAAACCTTTCCTTTACTTTGTCGGAACTTCTTCTATCATGATTTCACCACTCGCGGTGTCGAACAACTTGGTTCTCCGACTCCCGAGTCCCGATACGCCGAAACTCCGATGTGCTCGCGAGTTGACTTTTTCAACGGTCCTTTCACTCCATCGGAATTTCAGAGTTCGCATGATCATGAATCCTAATGCATGTGTTTTGGGCCTTCTCGCCACGAAACCCCGATGAGATTTGCCACCTGTCCACCACTCTGACCCCTGTGGTCCCACACAGTTCTATTATCCTGTCGGGATATCGCGTGTCACAATTTCGCGATTCCAAGTTGCAAGAAGTTCCTGTCCTTAGAATCCGCAAAACGTAGATTCCTGACTTCCTTTGGGTTTCTGACATATTTCCCAAGTGAATGGACAGTTCAGATCAACCCTTGGGTTTCGCTGATTATTTAACCCAAACCACTTACCTATGTGAGTTCCGATGACCAAATTGTCGATGAGGCTTCCGATCTCGTCCACGCATCCCCTCAATATGGATGGCTCCAATTGATATGGGGTTTCCACTACATAAATTCCCGATCACTTGTCCTCGTGACTTCTGATTTCCCGAATGCCGAAGTCCTGATGGCCACGCCTCTCATCGCAACTTTCCTCCTCCCGTCCACGAAGCTTAACCTTCATGCAACTCTTGGTCAATCCAACGACTGACGGGTATCTATGTGTAGATCCGACGGTCCACAATCTTCTGAGCTTGAACTTCGGATTCAACTGTAACTTCCTAGCTTGTCTGGCAGATCTGACGGCGGGCAGGATTTTGCAAATCCTCTCCACAAGATCCTGACCATCTATCTTTTTCCTCCTCAATACTTTCACGAATTTAACCAAGGACTCCTTCCTGGACCTAATCACCTATGACACAAACCTACAACGCCTTGAGTCACTTGATATACTCCAACTCCTTATGCTACCTTCAATAGATTCAAAGGGTTTATCCCTCCTGAGATTTCTCACGACTTTGAGTCTTTGAGAAGATTCTTGCGCGCACTCCTTGCGACAACTCTCAGACACTTCAAAGTGTTGAATACCTTCGACTCTACGCACTCTTGCAACAACAGTCCCTTGATGTGTTTCTCAGGTTCACAACCATGAAATTAGCTTGGCCTGCGCACTCCTTGCACGACACCCGTGCTTGACTACACTATTGAGGAAATGAGAACAAAAGTAAAACTATCTGAGCTTCAGAGACGCAACCCTGAATTCCTGTCGATGCACTCCTTGCGGACACTTCAACTGCACTCCTTGCAGGAACTTTTTCTCAGATAGAGAAACAATTGGAACTCATTCCATCTTCCTTTCAGAATTCAATCTCAAAGCATGAAATCAAATACACAGCATATAAAACAAATGCATAGCAGGAAGCAAACATTCATGAGCATAACATTAATACACAGAGAACAATACAAACCATGAATTTGATCCAATTCTTCCTATTAATCCAAATGTCTGTACATGGGTGTTCTTACACATTTCTCTGTATGCTCTTCTCCCTGACTCTTCAGAATTCTCTCAATCTAATTGATACAATACACAATGAGGGTGTCTATATCCCATTTCCCTCTTGCGCTCTCAAACAGTCTAATCTAGAATTAAATTCTATCTGCCTGCATTAACTATCTTAAATGCCTCCTACCTACTAGGGACAAGAGCGAACTGCTCAAGGTCCGATTACATTACACAAGTGCACTTCATTAAATTGTTACATTTATGTTCACACAACAATCCCAAGGTAAATTTCAAAATTTGTGCTGGCGCTTGTCCAGATGTCTCTTGCCTTCCGTGCTGGCTCACTTGACGTGGGAGATACTCCTGCATCATAATCCCTTACTTAAAAACTTTCATGGGATCCTGTCCATGAGCTCCTGCACGGTATGTCCATGCTTCTGTATCTCTGCTTCAGTATCCCAGCTGGCATCTTCAACTGGATGGTTCTTCCACTAGACCAGATACTCAAAGTATTCTTTCCTCCTGGTCTTCTTGCCAATTCTTTTGTCCAGTATGCACTCCATCTCTGACTTCTCTGCAAATGGCATTTTCTTTTTCCACTGAACCTATGACTGTTCATCACTTGTTCCTGCTTCCTCAGCTTTGTATGGGTATAAATATGAGACATTTATCAGAGAAATTCCGATCCCATCGGGTAATTCAATCTCATAGGCATTTTCCCCAAATTTCTTCAAGACCTTGTAGGGTCCGATCTTCTTCATCTTCAATTTATTATACGTTCCTCTCGGGAACCTTTCCTTTCTCAAATGTGCCAAAATCAAGTCACAAACTTCGAATTGAAGTTATCTTTTGTGTTGATCTGCTCTCCGCTTATACCCCTGACTTTAATTCTGCAATCGCTGCTTCACCTGACTGTGAAGTTCCTTCATCGCCTCTGCGAATTCTTCTGCACTAGCGCTCCTAGTTGCATTCTGTTTTGAATCCCTCAGTTCAAAAATTCCTCTTGGTTGTATGCCAAAAACAATATGAAAGGGACTCTGTCCTGTACTTCTGTTCGCTGAGTCGTTATACGCAAACTCTGCCTACGGCAATATATTGTCCCAACTGCTATGGTGCTCTGTCACCAAGCTTCTCAACAAGTCTTCCAGACTCTTGTTTACCACTTCTGTCTATCCATCCATCTGAGGATGATAAGCTGAACTAAATGCCAAGTTAGTTCCTAGATTCTTCCATAAGGTCCTCCAAAAATGCCCTATGAACTTTGTATCTCTGTCCGAAACTATGCTCCTCGGCAAGCCGTGAAGTTGAATGACCTCTTTGAAAAACAAGTTTGCAATGTGAGTTGCATCACTGGTCTTCTGACATGGAATGAAGTGTGCCATCTTATAAAACCTATCCACTACCACAAAGATTGAATCAACACCTCTTTTTGTTCTTGGCAACCCCAACACAAAATCCATTCTAATTGCATCCCACAACCTCTCTGGTATGGGCAATGGTTGATAAAATCCCGCATTTTTCTTTCTTCCCTTCGAATGCTGTCAAATTTTGCATCTGTCTACAAATCTCGTGACCTCTGATTGCATCCCTGGCGAAAAGTATGATTCGCGCAACTTTGCGAATGTTTTTTCATGACCGAATTGTCCGTCCAATCCTCCACTGTGTTTCTCCTTCAGCAGATTCTCCCTCATGGAGCAATTCGGAATACATATCTTATTGCCTCTGAACAATAATCCTTCCTGGATCATGTATTCTACCCATGGGCTTCTGTCTCTGAGAACTGGATTCTCAACTGCTTCATATGCTTCCTTAAAGTCTGGATCATCTCTGTACATGTCCCTGAAATCATCAAAACCCAATGTTTTGACTTTGAACTCCTGCAATAGCAAAAAATTCCTTCTCAAAGCATCAACAACTTTGTTAGCAGTACCAGAAATATGTTTAATCAAAAAAAGTGAAGTTTTGTATACATTCAACCCATTTAATATGTCTCTGGTTCAACTTTTCCTGTTGAGTCACAAACTGCAGTGCATGATTGTCACTATATAAAACAAACTCTTTCGGGATCAAGTAATGCCTCCACTTCTTCAGTGCCTGTATGATAGCATAAAATTCCTTATCATAAGTGGAATATTTCAACTTTACTTCATTAAGCTTCTCACTGAAATATGCTATCGACCTATCTTCTTGACTTAAGACTGCTCCGATTGCAAATCCTCTTGCATCACATTTCACCTGAAATGTCCTTTGGAAATCCGGCAACACCAAAATTGGTTGTTCCGTGATCTTCCGCTTCAATAGATTGAAGCTCTTCTCGGCCTCTTTAGTCTAGTGAAAAGACTTGTGTCTTTTCTTCACTGTATCCATCATTGTTTCCCTAATTCCACTGATATTCCTGATGAACTTCCGGTAAAAACTAGCTAACCTGTGAAAACTTCTCACCTCAAATATGTTCTTTGGTGATGGCCAATTTTTGATTACCTCCACCTTATCTGGATCCATCCTGAACTCATTTGCGAAAATAACAAATCCCAATTAAATGAGCTCTATATTCATGAATGAGGACTTCTTCATGTTTATCAATATCTTCTCCTGCTGCAATCTCTTCATCACAATGGCCAAATGCTTCAGATGCTCAGCCTCCGTTTTACTAAAAATCAATATATCATCCAGATATAAGATAGCAAATTTTCCGATGAAATCCTTCAGGACTTCATTCATCAACCTCATAAAGGTACTTGGCACATTTTTTAAGCCAAACGACATAACAAGCCATTCATACAACCCCTCATTTGTCTTGAATGCTGTTTTCCATTCATCACCCTCTCTCATGCGGATCTGATGATATCCACTCTTCAGGTCAATCTTCGGAAAAAAATTTGCTCCACTCAAGCAATCCATCAGATCATCCATCCTCGGCAATGGAAATATGTACTTGATGGTTATCTTGTTAATCGCCCTTGAGTTGGTACACATCCTCCAGCCTTTGTCTTTCTTCGGACTGAGTACTATTGGAACAACACATGGACTCAAGCTCTCTCTGACTAAACCTTTGTCCAACAACTCCTGGACCTGTCTTTTAACTTCTTCATTCTCCTACGGTGTCAACCTGTACGTGGCTTTATTTGGAAAACTGGCTCCTGGTACAATATCAATATGATGACTCACACTTCTGATCGGTGGCAATGAATGAGGTAATTCGTCCACTACAATGTCAGCGAACTCTTTCAGCAGTTCCTGAACCTCTTTTGGTAAATCATCCACTCTTGTGCTAGTCAAAACAATCCTCGACTTCCTTACCACAATGAACTGTGGATCCTCCTTCTTCTTAACTTCTGTAAGAAGCTCCTTCCCACTCATAAGAAGTACAATGTTGCTTAATTCCAGGTTCACCTCCTTATCTTTAATTGGAAGAAACATGTGTGTCCTCCCATTCTTCTCCAGGGTGTATGTGTTCATTCTCCCATCATGAATCACATTCCTGTCATATTGCGATGGTCTACCCAACAATAGATGATAAACATCCATAGGAATAACATCACACATAATATGATCATTATATCCTCCTATCTTGAATTCAACTAAACACTGTTTGGTGACATTTACCTGGTGTCCCTTTTGCAGCCACGAAACTTTATATGGATTTGGATGATCAGTCGTCTCCAGCTCCAACTTCTCTACCATCTCGGTTGAAACAAGATTGTCCGTGCTACCACTGTCCACAATGACCTTGCACACTCTGTCCTTAGTTTTGCAAGCAGTCTAAAAAAGTTTGGTCCTTTGGACTGAACTTTCCACCTCCTTTTTGGGTGTCAAAAGAACTTTTCGCATCATCAGCGATCATCCACCTTCAATGTCTTCTACCTCAACATCTCGCCTCTGTGCCTCGGCGATGTGAGTTTCTCCAGTTTCTTTCTTTTTATCAGGACACTCATAAGACTTGTGCCCATTCTTTCCACACATGAAACATGTGATTACTCCGCCTCTTCCTCTTCCTCTACCTCTAGTACAAGGAAAAATATTATTATCAGCATAATCTCCTCTCTGCTCATTATGCTGCCCTCGCTGTGAGCTTCCACCTTTCTCATTTCGAGTCTGAGGTTTCTTCCAATCGTCCTTGGGCTTCTGGGTTCTTTCCTGGGCAACTGATTTGCCTCTAGGTTGACTTCTGCCCCTGCCCCTTTGACTATGCTTTCATCTCAACTTCTCTTCCTCTTTCAGAGCCATCTGATAAGCATCTTCCACCGTTTGGATGGTCAACATGCTCATCTCATCCTAAATCTCATATCTCAGGCCATTCATATATCTGGAAACTTTTTCATCATTTCTTTCATGATGACCTACCCTGATGTTCAGTTTGTAGAATTCCTCAATGTATTCCTTCACTGTCATCAGCTTCTATCTCAGGTTCTGCATTCTCCTGAACAGAGAAATTTGGTAATCCTTGGGGATGAATTTTACCTTCATCTTTGCAATCATCCTGTCCCAGCTCTTGATCTTTTTCTTGCCCTTGCAGTGTCTGTCAGCTTGTAGTTCATCCCACCACAGTGATGCATGTCCTTTTAATATCGTTACAATATGCTTGACCTTCTTGTCTTCTTCGACATATTCGTAGTCGAAGAATGTGTCAAGATCTCTAATTCAGTCTAGAAGCTCTTCTGCATCCAAGTTTCCCTCATAAACTGGAATGTCCATTTTCTCCTTTGCACCCATTCTTGCAATAGCTCTGATCAAATGTTTGTTTGATGCATCTTCAACTGCAACTTCTTCCTCGCGTTCAGCCTCAACTTCACTTTCAGAAACACTTAGATCCCCAGCACTGGCTGTGCGTCTTTGCGCTGTCTCCATGTCTTCGAGTCTGTCTCGTAGATCACGCATCTCTCTTTCCATTTCTAGATTTTGTATCTGTCTTCCCCTTGTTCTTGGCATTTCCCTATCCTCTTTGGGATTGGGTGATTGTCTATCTCTTCTCCTTAGCGGCATGGTGAATCTTCCTTCTCCCTGCTACAGAAAGCAAAGAATCTTTTCTAAGCTCTGATACCACTTTGACACAGGCGTGCTTGCAAGCACATCCGCTCATAGGATCTTCCCTTTACCATGACCCGAATAACTCCAATGTCCTTCTATTTCCCTATCGGGAAGTATTCACCCACAGAATTCTTCGTGCGATCCCCTCTCTTTACTTATCGGGGGATCGAACTTCGCGACTTCGCGAGGTCAGTGGTCGAGCGCAGGACTCTCGAATCCCCGAATCCTAATTCAAGTTGATGCTGACCCTTTCCTTTACTCTGTCAGAACTTCTTCTATCATGATTTCACCACTCGCGGTGTCGAACAACTCGGTTCTCCGACTCTCGATTCCCGATACGATGAAACTCCGATGCGCTCGCGAGTTGACTTTTTCAACGGTCCTTTCACTCCATCGGCATTTTGGAGTTCATAAGATCGCGAATCCTAATGCATGTGTTTCGGGCCTTCTCACCACGAAACCCTGATGAGATTTTCCACCTGTCCACCACTCTGACCCCTGTGGCCCCACACAGTTCTATTATCCTGTAAGGATATCGCATGTCGCGATTTCGTGATTCTAAGTTGCAAGAAGTTTCTGTCCTCAGAATCCGTGAAACGCCGATTCCCGACTTCCTTTGGGTTTTCGACACACGTCCCAAGTGAATGGACGGTTCAGATCAACCCTCGCGTTTCGTTGATTCTTTAACCCAAANTACCTGTGTGAGTTCCTATGACCAAATTGTTGATGAGGCTTCCGATCTCGTCCACGCGTCCCCTCAATATGGACGGCTTCAATTGATCCAAGGTTTTCGCTATGGAAATTCCCAATCACTTGTCCTCGTGACTTCTGATTTCCCAAATGCCGAAGTCCTGATGGCCATGCCTCTCGTCGGAACTTTCCTTCTCCCGTCCACAAAGATTAACCTTCGTGCAACTCCCAGTGAATCCAACGACTGATGGGTATCTATGTGCAGATCCGATGGTCCACGATCTTCTGAGATTGAAATCCAGATGCAACTGTAACTTCCTCACTTGTCTGGAAGATCTGATGGTTGGCGGGATTTCGCAAATCCTCTCCACAAGATCTTGACCGTCCGTCTTTTTGCTCCTCGATGCTTTCACGAATTTAACCAAGGACTCCTTCCTGGACTTAATCACCTGTGACACAAACCTCCAATGCCTTGAGTCACTTGATATACTCCAACTCCTTATGCTACCTTCAATAGCTTCAAAGGGTTTATCCCTCCTGAGATTTCTCACGAATCTGAGTCTTTGAGAAGATTCTTGCGTGCACTCCTTGCGGCAACTCTTAGACACTTCTAAGTGCTGAATACCTTCGACTCTGTGCACTCCTACAACAACAGTCCTTCGACGTTTTTCTCAGGTTCACAACCCTGAAATTAGATTGGCCTGCGCACTCCTTGCACGACACTTGTGCTTGACTACACTATTAAGGAAATGAGAACAAAAGTAAAACTATCTGAGCTTTAGAGACACAACCCTGAATTCCTGTCGACGCACTCCTTGTGGACACTTCAATTGCACTCCTTGTAGGAACTTTTTCTTAGATAGAGAAACAATTGGAACTCATTCCATCTTCCTTTCAGACTTCAATCTCAAAGCATGAAATCACATACACAACATATAAAACAATTTATAGCAGGAAGCAAACGTTCATGAGAATAACATTAATACATAGAGAACAACACAAACCATGAATTTGAACCAATTCCTCCTATTAATACAAATGTCTGTACATGGGTGTTCTTACACAGTTCTCTGTATGCTCTTCTCCCCGACTCTTCAGAATTCTCTCAATCTAATTGATACAATACACAATGAGGGTGTCTATATCCCATTTCCCTCTTGCGCTCTCAAACTATCTAATCTAGAATTAAATTCTATCTACCTGCATTAACTATCTTAAATGCCTCCTACCTACTAAGGACGAGAGCGAACTACTCAAGGTCCGATTACATTACACAAGTGCACTTCATTAAATTGTTACATTTATGTTCGTGCAACAATCCCAAGGTAAATTTCAAAATTTGTGCTGGCACTTGTCCAGCTGTCTCTTGCCTTCCGCACTTACTCGCTTGACGTGGGAGATGCTCCTGCATCATGTTGCTAACATATTTCTTGTGTAGGTGTAACCAGGTAATAAATCACGATGACATTATCAAACATAGCAACTGTAAATATATGCCAATCATAACATAAAATTAAATCTTCAAATAACAAAACATCCCATAAAATGCATCATCCACCTATCACTATGTCAAAAACGAAACCAAGACTGCATCGTCAACCATATAAGACCCTGTAAGAAGCATCAAAACAACAACAGAAAATGCATGCTATGACTATCTTCGAGCCTCCAGTCTACAAGGGGGTCCCACCTACTTGTATTATATATCATTAGCATAGTTTAAATAATAGGCTTTAGAAATACTTTGCGGGCGAAATTCCTCATTGTGATTTTAATTGTCAAAAAGGTACACAACCTTGGAAACCACTTACCAACCCTAAAGACTCTTTCCTCCATCCTAAGTCCTCTCCTTGACCTTGACCTATAGGGATGTTCTTCTAGCTCCTTTTTTTCCCCTTTGCAATCCCCCTAGGGTCACTCGAGAATCCTCCCTTGTGTTCGACTTGTTCTTCACTAAAACAATGGGGATATCTACTGAGATGAGAGTGACATGTTTCCCCAATTGTGTTAGACACTTGTTGAGTGGGTTAGGATTTGTCCAAACAACAAGTTGTGTGATAGCAATGAGAACTTTATCATTTTTCATATAATGGTTGTTTTATTTCTGTACAATATTCTACATAGATTGTGTTTTAGTCTTTGAAGATTCTTCTCAGGAAGTTTCATTGTGAATATATTATTTTTCAATCATTAATATTTAATATTTTATGGAGCAATAAATATTGGGGTTTGCTATTTAGTACTCTCCCATTTGATATTTTAATCTAAGGATATCAAGATTATATTTTAGAAAAGAGGAGTACCACCTTTATAGAAACACATGGGGATATTTTATCCTCATGAGGTTTCTATTTGGATCTTGACTGATCTAAACATCAACGCTAGTATAAGTCCTAAAAATTCACAACAATTCTTTGATGCACCAAGAAAATAACCAAGAAAGAGAGAGATCAAAGAATTGACACAAAAACCTCCAACAGGTGGATCTTCAACCAATTGCATTCTCAAATAATTTCTAACAACATAAACAAATTGGAATGAGAGGAGATCATTTATTTATATATGATGCTTCTACATCCTTCTCATTCTTTAGTGTTTTATTTCTCCCTAAAATTAGCCTAGGAGAATTACAAAAAATAATTTGTCATCCACAAAAAGAAGGATACTAAGTCAAACATAAGTAAAACATGCCACATGTACATAAAACGATTATGATAAGGGGACATCCCACTAAATGAGGGGCCAATTTGATATAGATTCTCAATGTACCCTTGAAGAAGTGTAGTCCAAGCCTCAAAACATGTTGTAGAAGCATTTCAAGTGAAGAAAAGGTCCAATGTCTATCCTGATAATGTGACAAGACCTCATGGAAGGAGTACGAAAGGCCTCAAAAGGTGGAATAATCCTCAAATAATGCTCATAAACCCTTGAAATATGTCTCCAAGGCATGACCATGTCCATATCTCATGTCAATTCACCTCCATGAAGTGTGGAAGAGACCCTCCAAGTCAAAAAATGGGTCATAAAACCCCCAATGACTAAAGTAGCATCCAAAAGAGTGGGGTCATCCCTCAAATAAACTGTAGAATAACTCAAAAGATGACCAAATGCGAGAGAACTCTAGGATCCTCATCGTGGCATGTGTAGAGGTGACTTTGCAAATGAAAACAACCCATATATTTCTCAGAGGATGTGACTAGTTCCTTGGGATACATATACCACCTCAAGAAATGTGATATTGCCTAAGGAAATGTGAAACTTAAGGAGAATCTACAGACTCATCTCTAATAGTAGATGGCCAAAGTGTTATATATACATAAAATAGGGGTCAATGCTTAGGCATAAGATAAGTGGTATTTAAATACGTATGTCAACCTTAAAAACATGGGCAACACTTTTACATTACATAGAAATAAGTAAGAGAGATTAGAAACTCCCTTAGACCATGTGTCTTAGTAGATCCATCCCAAGACACTCACATGCTAACCATGATTATAAATGAACAACATGGTGATGTGTTATTGATACCAAGGGGTATTCATCTGAAGCCATAAGATCAATGGATATCTTGAAATGGGGACTAAAACGATGGGCCATCATAGACCACAAGGGGTTTGGAGATTCCACTTATGCCCCTCACTGATACATAGACATATAAGCATGGACCAATACAATAAATGAGTACAAACATAACCACACTTTTAGATCATCATGGTACAATTATTTACATAATCTGCTAATATGGTTGGTCATATCTATCAAAAAAATATAGGGTACAGTAATGTGAATTTTGAGGTGTAACAACTAGCTCCAACTCAGGGACATGTGCTCATCTCGAGAGTGCATGAGAACTTCAAAATCTACAAAAATTATAGACTTGAGACATTATCAACTAATGGATGTAAAATGTTGGGGAGGGTGAAAACATGAGTGCATTTTCCCCTTCTCTAAGAGAGAAATAAATCCATGCATAAATAAAATATAGTCAAGCACATGTTAGCATCACCACATCTCAGAGAAAATACGTACATGTGAACTGTTGATCCAAAATTTGTCTCAATCTTACGAAAGCCTACGAAGAGTTGTGACGGGTGCTTAAATTGACATACTTTCAACACTCGTCTAATACCTTTTTTCTTACCATTTTCCATTGATCACTTCCTTTTTGATACTTTCCTTATTTGGTTTTGCCTCACTTTTCATTAAGGTACAAATCTTTACCCATATGCCATTTATACGCTATTATTGCATATTTCTTAAACTAACTTGCCACTTTCATGTAATAATATTGCTACACATGAGTAATACAATAGATTCAACTCCTCATAGTGGTTGTAATCCCTCTTTGTTGCTATGATTCTGGGTGCAATTCAACTACTACAACTCCAAGTGCACTCTCTGTTGTTGCAACTACAGACAACGATTGCAATTCCAAGAAAACTCCGCATTTCTGTGACTCTGAGTACACTGTTTCTATGACTCCAAGTACAAAGTCTACCAACATAATAGTCAACACTACATCCATAATTTAGGAAACGATCTTCACATAGGAAGGCGACAAGAGGCAAGTAGACGACTAAAAAGGGAATTGGTTTTCCTACCAAGTCAACACATGCGTGACCTTTACTAAAATTTAGCAAAATCAATGTAACCGAATGAATAACTAGATTCTCATGGCTGTCCATATATCCCTTTGTATAAATTCAGACATTAGTCGTATTGTATAAGAACTTGAACTTCCCCAGAGGCGAGGGAGAGGTGAATTATTCTAGCGATAACATTCTACTGTTATTGTAACTTCCGAACTTCTGCAATATAATTTTGTTTCCTCCTCATGCTTGTGTAATGGTGTGTTGAACGATCATGCCAATTTTATTTCATAGCACAGTTCCTTGTTTAAGGGGTAGGCCCCCCTCCTTATTTAGGTACTTCTTGTATATTAATAGTAGGATCTAGCATTTCAATTCTGTTCATTCTATTCCATAGTTGTTTTGTTTTTCTCAATTTGTTGCAATTCTAGATTAGTATCCTTCTAACTTGAGTTTCAATTGAAATTTGATTTGAATTATGAAAGTTGCAATCATATACGTTATTACCACTCCTATTATTCAACTTACTGTAGCCATCTCGTTGTATCTATGTAATTGCAATCTCAGTTGTTGTGACTCACACTGTTAGAACCTCTTGAGCTTCAACTCATTTGCTGCAACTCATGTTGTTGCAACTCGATCGCTGTAAATTTCTTCGCATTAAAGCTTCATTGTTGCAACTCGCGTTGCTGCAACTCACATTACTGTGATTTATTTTGTGTTGTAGCTTCGTTGCTGTAACTCATGCTGTTGTAACTCTGCTTGCAGCTGTACTTTATTTTGTTGGATTCCTAATTTGTGATATCTTTAGTCTTCGAAATTTTGGGATTGATATCATATTGAATTTTTTTGAATGTGCAAACACATAATTGTTACAAAAATGGATCATTATTATACATCAACAAGTCACTGGTATATCATAACATAATTTTACTTTATGCAAGTGTGATTTAATTTCGAAAGTGTGATTTACTTTATGCAAGTGTGATTTAATTTCCATAAGTGTGATTTACTTTTTGCAAGAGTGATTTAAATTTTGCAAGTGTGATTTACTTTCTTCAAGCTTGATTTAATTCAAACAAGTGTGATATACTTTTTGCAAGTGTGATTTAAATTCCACAAGTGTGACTTTTCTTTCCTGCAAGTGTGATACTTTATTTTCTGCAACTCAGGGAATAGTGTAATTTGGTGACTTAATTAAGTATATTGAAACCTTGATTTTGACATTAAAAGTACTACAACTCTTAGCAAAAACAACAGTACTACTCTTTCATATACAATGCACAACAGTTCGTAAGTAAGATACAACCTCGGATTGATAATTAAATGTGAAACTCTTCAGTTGATCACTAAGATAATTAGGAAGTAATTGAAAAGTCTGTCATTTTTGGCACCGTTTCCAAGGATCTGTCAAAAGAAGATAGTTGTTGTTTAGTTCTGTGGATTTTCTTCATTTCAGTAGATTAAATTTTATGATTTATTTTCAACAATTTGTAGAAATTTTTCCTAATATTTTCTATGCCTAAAGTTAGAGATCAAAAAGGTATATTTATTATCTCTTCCAAAAAATCCCAAAAAACTAATAGTGCAGGTCAATCACAAGAGAGAAAATAGAACGATCAACCAATTTATTTATTACCTACAACATGTTTTCTTTCCAAGAAGAAGCCCGAAGCATCTCCTTAGGAATCAAATATTGTACAAGGGTCTCTACACATAGAGTTACCACTTTCATAAGAGTATATCAATGAACAATATCACTTTGAGTAGTTCATTTTTCTTGAGGCACCTTAAAAAACAGAGGGAAGCCCTCAGAAATAAATGGCACATGAGATTGTCAAGGAGGAACCCTCTACCTTTGGATTTCCAATCAAAGAAACCAATGAGGAGACCAAGATGAATAACATCCCTCATTCATCCTTTCTGAACTTTCATGGATTATCTAAAGAAGATCTTGATACCTTCCTCTTTGAGTTCGACATACTTTGCATAATCTACGACTATGTGATTGATGCCCAAAAACTGAAATTTTTTCCTGCCATACTAACGAGAAATGAACTACGATGGTTCATGGGTCTTGAAAAATATACCATTCGCTCATAGTACCAAATGACGAAGAAATTTATAGACAAGTACCAAGACTACTGCAAATATAAAGAAACAAGAGAGGAAGTCTTCAAGATGATGCAACATAAATATGAGAGCCTTGAAGATTATGTTGAACGGTTCACCTATAACCTACAGAGGGGAAAGCAAGGGGATTTGTCTCCTGAGACATGACATATATTATTTCTTGGAGGAATCCAAGATGATTGTATAGAAATCCTCAACCTGATGGGTGGGGGAGATTTTTCTTAGTTAGAATATGAAAATATCTTGAACTTTGCCGTAAGTATTCTAGGCACATAAAAAGTAAGCAAACGAATAAGAGGTATACTGGAAAGAAAGAGAAAAACTGTTGGAAGTGGAGTCACGAGAAAAGAAATTGGGAACATCTTAGAAGAATTCAAGATCGAAATACTTAGTTCCCTAAGATCCCAACTGGATACACTCCAGATGAAGAAGAAGGAGGAGGAGAAAAAATAAGATTTGACTATCTTTTTTTTTTTTTTAAATTTAGAAAAAACAAATCAGGGAAAGAATGTCCTTTGGATCATATCAAAGTTTGTGGAATATGCAGCGAGGACCATGCTACTCACGAGAGAATAAATTGGGAACATCTTAGAATAATTAAATATCAAAATACTTAGCTCCCTGAGATCCTAACTGGATACACTGCAGATGAAGAAGAAAGTGGAGGAGAAAAAATGAGCTTTGACTCCCTTTTTTTTTTAATTTAGAAAAAAAACACCCATGGAAAGAATGTCCTTTGGATTAGATCAAAGTTTAAGGAATATGTAGCGAGGACCATGCTACTCACAACTGTCTATCCTTACCAGGATTAAAATTCATCTACCATAAAGTCGAGGAACCATAATAGTTATGTTATGTCTCGTAGAAGTGACCCTGAAAGCCTAAACCTCAAGGTATGATCCAATATATCTCAATATTTCAATTCACATTAGACTAACCATTCCATGAAATATTATTCTCAACCATGGGGTATTCCAACACAATAGTGGATGGATCCTCCTCCTCCAAACCAATTATGGCAACATGGATGGAAAAATCCCACTGTAGGAGTGCATCAACATTCTATGACAAAGCCACCCATGCAAATCCTTCCTCCTCCCCAAATGAAAGCATCCACATCTGCCCCTTCTCGAACACAACTACCTTTACAACCCATCCCTAACCTGAATAATGTAAGGCTAGGTCAACCAACATAAGCTGTTGGAATTGCGACCTACCCGACCTATTCCATCTCTTCCCTGGAATATAACGATATTCACCTCTGATCCAAGAAGGCACTAACCTAGGACCGACCTCGCATTAGCATTGAGGAATTACACGAGGATGTCCCAAATGAGGAATCAGAACAAAAGTAATCTTAGGAAACTTCAAAAGCTGATAATTCCCACCCTAAACTTCAGGACCCACCCTATCATGAAATGCTAAATTGAGAGAAACCTTTCACATAGCCTGAGTTTTATTTATTAGGAGAACTAAAAAATGTGTGTGTGAAAATACCACTATTTCAAGCAATCAAGGATGTTCCAATATAATCAAAAGAGTTAAAAGAACTTTTCTTTAGGAAACCTAGTAGGAAACTAAAGGGTCCCCAAATCATTCATGTCATGGGAAAACTGTCAGATTTAATGATGGGGGGAGTTCTCACAACTAAATACTCTGACCTTGGTAGTCCAATCATTAATGTGAATATCAACAATACACTTATTAGTAAAACACTAATTGACCTAGGGGATTTCATCAATGTTATGACACACAAGACTATGCAAGCCTTAGGTCTTACAGGCCTTAAGGAAACCCCAACCATAATTCAACTCGCTGAAAAACCAACCATTAAACCAAAGGGAATATTAGAATATGCATTGATCTATGTGGATTCATGGGAATATCCTGGTGAATTCATAGTCCTACAACCAAAAAATTATTTGGGAGGGTATCCTCTAATCCTGGGATGACCTTTCCTAGTTACTATTGATGCCTACATTGGTTGTAGGTCAAGCAGCATGACCATCTTCGACGAGACATCCAAAAAAAAATTCACCCTCTACCCTCCCATTAAACCCAACATAGATTGAGAAACACCACTTTGGGTTGATGGAGAAAAGAGTGATGAATAAGGGAAATCCCATCAAGTCCTCTCCATAGATCAATACTTAGCCATAAGAGATAAAATAGAAAATGACGGAATCAACGATTTTATAGCCTCTTCCTCTTGCTCAGGAAGAACACATATTCTCAAGTATGTTATGCAACCAAAAAATTAGGTTTCTTTATCCTCAACAAAAATATCACCCATTGAACACAAATCCCCACCAGAAAAATATCAAAGATCCCTTATAGAAACCATAGAAATCAACCTAGGGAAAATCTTGAAAATTGACCAAGGACTAACTGAACAACAAAAGGAGCGATTGGTTAAAGTGTTGAAAAATCATAGTGATGCCTTCTCTTGGGATTAATATGGCATGAAGGGAATCCATCCTAACCTATGCATGCATCACATATATATTAAGCGAGGATACAAACCCATCCTCTAACCCCAGTGCCGGATGAACTGGACACTGAAATACATAGTCAAAGAAGAGCTACAAAAATTTCTCATAACTAACTTCATCTATCCAATTTATGATAGCTAGTGGGTCTCCCCTCTTGTCATGGTACCAAAGAAAAATGGTAAATGGATAATTTACGTAGACTATAGGGAACCAAATAAAAAAACACATAAATACCAAGAGAAAACAATGTTCACCTGTCCTTCGGGGACATTCACCTACTGTGTTCTACCATTTGGGTTATGCAACATCCCCGTCACCTTTCAGTGAGCTATCATAGGTGTATTATCTAATATATTTCATGATTGCATGGAAATGGACTATTTCACAACATTTGGGGATGAATTTGATGAGGCATTAGCAAATATAGAGAAAACATTAATAAGGTGCAAAGAGTCAAATATTTCCCTTAGTAATGAAAAATGTATAAAGATGGAAACTAATGGCATCATATTAGGACATCACATCTCAGAAAAAGGTATTCAATTTGATCTAGAAAAAGAAAAGGTAATATTAAATTTTCCAACTCCAACTTCGCAAAAGAAGGTACGCAGTTTCCTAGGATATGATGGTTATTACTGTAGATTTATTGAAATTTTTTCATGCATTTCTCATCCATTATTTTCTTTACTTAAAAAAAACACTACATTTGTATGGACAAAGACATGCCAACATCCACTTGATGAATTGAAAATCAAATTATACAAAGCTCTTTTTCTAAGAGGGCCCGATTGGTCCCTCCCGTTCCATATTTCCACAGACGCACCAGACACCGTTCTCGGAGCCATTATCAGAAAACTAGAAGGAAATGATCCATATGCAATTTTCTATGTCAGTAAGAATCTCTCGCTTGTAGAATTAAACTATGCAGTAACCCAAAAGTTATTTCTTGCTATTATTCATTCAATAAACAAGTTTAGGCACTACATTATTGGATATTCCCCACATTGATCACACAACTATTAAATATTTAATGAAAAACCAATCATCAATGGATGGGTCACTATATGGTTGCTTTTATTGCAATAATTTGATATTACCATCCTAGATAAACCAAGAAAAGATAATGTAGTGGCCAACTTTCTTTCTAGAATAATATCTCATGAACATGAACCTCGAGTAGAAGATTTCTTTGTAGATGAAGATATATTTGCAATATCTACTAACTCACCTTGGTTTGTAGATATTGCTAAATTTTTGGCTGCAAGAAATATTCTGCATCATCTGACTCCCAAAGAACGATAAAGCATCATCAGGAAAAGCAAAAATTTTTCATGGATTTATGGCTACCTCTTCTACACTGGGCCTGATTTTATTATTAAAATATGTGTACGAGAAAATGAATTCCATGAGATACTAAATCCCGTCATGATGGGCCATGTGGGGGACATTTTGCAAATAAAAGGACTGGGTACAAGGCACTCCATCAAGGGTATTATTGGCCCACACTTTTTAGAGATGCCAAAAAGTATGCAAATAGGTACAGAAACTGTCAACGCATGGGTAGACCCGTAAAAATAGATGAAATTACACTACAACCATAGATGGTGTTAGAAACTTTTGAGAAATGGGATATTGATTTTGTGGGACCAATAAATCCCTCTTCCCATCGATACTCCAACATCATTGTCTGCACAAACTATGTTACAAAATGGATGGAGGTAAATGAACTTTCGACAAAAACTCAACATGAATTAGTGGAGTTTATCCATGAAGATATATTTTAAAGGTTCAAAATACCATGAGAGATAGTGACCGATGAAGGAAATCAATTCACATCACAGCTTGCCAGATATCTAATGGACAACTACAAAATCAAGCACATAGTAACAACACCATATCACCCACAAGAAAATAGACAAGTAGAGGGGACTAATAATATCCTTGATACCATAATCACTAAATCTTTCATATTACATCTCAAGGATTGGGACGATATACTCCTCAAATCTTTATGGGCCTACAAAACCACCTAGATAAATACTACATGATGCACATTGTTGACTCACAAAATCATAACTAGGCACCAACCTGGAAATGGTTGCAAAGTACAATCTAAAATTTTATTATCTATGATATATAAATATTTTAAATATAGGTGGAATCCCCTAGGAGGAAAGAATGGATGTTTAATTTCAATTATCTCCAAGAATGAATGTCACCATATTATTGAAATGTCTCACTAACGCTACACAATGATAATGTTTCCTTCTCCATTTGATTATGGGCTTTACTGTTGATCTAGTTGCACAAAAAATAAGAAAGGTTATGTTCATAAAAACTACAAACAATTCTCTTTCCTGCACACTTTCAACTCATAAATAACATTGATTCTTTTACAGGCATATTGTGAGGTACTTAAATGATTTTTATAATTGATGTATCTCAAAAAACATTGATTACAAAAGGTTAAGTTATAAAGGATGGCGTGGTCTAGAGATGACAAGTTATTTTTTTATATAGTTCACCACATATACAAAAGTTTTGGTTCTACATATGTTGCTACATTCATATATGGAATCATTCGTTCTATAAAGGTGACATGTTGAAATCAAAGGGTCGATATTTTAAAGTTTTCAATGCATATAATATAACATATGAACTTAACGTTCATATTATCAACCACCTCATAGATATACCATAACACCGAATATTGAATATATATGTTGGTTATATCATTCATGTGCTTTCAATGTGGTTTTAATTGTGAACATTAGATGTGAGGTTGATGTGAAATTTCGGGCGTCATTTGAGTTGGTGGTGTTATGTATCTTTTGGTGAAGTATATGGCATGTGAGCATATGCATATTTGAAAGTATCTTGGAATTGTGATTGGTTGATGATATCAGTGGAATCCGAGATGGATTGGAAGGTTAATGTTTTGGGGAATGTGACACCCATGCAATCAATGCATGGGACATAAGAATTCACGCATTGAGGTATACCAACTTTCGTTGTGGTTTTTGAATTTCATTTTTGTTTTTACACTGGTAAGTGATGCCCCTGTTCCAAGCTCAACTATAGTGGTGGTGTTAACTAAACAATTTTTTTTCGGAAGTGTTTAAGTGTCAAAGAGAGGTATGCTTCTCTAGTTTGTTCCCATAAAAAACACCTTTATTTTTGTAGAAAATGGTTTTGGAATAGCTCTGCTTGATTGGTTATAAGTGTGCTTTTTATTTTTGTCTTCTCGAGCTCGTATTTGTTTTTCCAAAAAAATATTCTTCATTGTCTTATCACTCTAGTTCTTACCCTCATTTTGGAAGCTACTATCTCCAGGTCCCAACTTTGTGAGTTCATTGTATATGGGTTTTTTGGCTCGATATAGCCTTTTTCCTTCTCTGTAGCAGTCTTGTATCTCATCCATCAATATTTGAAACCTTCAATGAAAATGAAAAAGGACTCGAGGGTTTTACTCTGTATGTATATTGATTTCTTTGAAGGGTTTCGAGCACGAGTATTTAAAGACTTCCCCCTAATTATTTTTGACCGTGCATTGTAAGTGAGCCTTGAAACTAATCACGTCATGGGTTTTATTTGTATTTCCAATCCGATTTCTATTGCTTCATACTCTAAGGTTCGGGAAATATTTGGTTGTTGGATAATTTCTGGTCCTACACATAACACAGATTTTTTTGGAAGCTCAAGCTTATACGAGTACTGAATAATTTGTTACCTTTGTTTTCCATAAAAAAAAATATGAAGGTTGACATGTTTTGAAATAAAGAAAAGTAATTCCACCCAATATCGAACACATGTATTTAAAGGGTCATTCTACAGTACTGCTTGACCCCGTGTCATTAATGGTTTCCCTAGACGTTGGTTGGTTTGATTTTAAAAACCCTATCATAGGAATTGAAGAATCCTTTTCCTGTATTGTTTTATTGCTAGGTCCATAATCTTTTTAAAAACCATTTACATGAAAGAAAGACACCTTGTCTTGAATTCAGACTGTTGAGAATTTTGAATGTTTTTTTCTGGCTGATATCTTGTTTCGTTACATAGAAAGTTGATATAATTGTCAAGAAAATTTAAAGGGTGGTATGTGAACCAAGTTCAAACTCTCATGGGTTTTGATAAGTAAGTTTGACCTATGCATGTAATATTTTAAGGACTTTTTCACCAAGCTCAATCAATAAATAAGGGTTCAATATTTTATATTTTTATGGCTTATCTAGAAATAATAAAAACGAAAACATGACAATATGCCATTAAGTTTTCGAGATAGTGGTATTGGTTTTATTGACATAATAAATGTTATAACCCTTGTTGTATGATAAATTGATGATTTTTGAAGATTTCATGTAGAGGTTAGACTGTCTGTACATAAATATTTAGTTTGAAATTTTGGTTATTATTCTCGACACAAATATTTGAACTAAAAGGAAATATAACTCATATTATTTTGAAAATTGGGGTGTTTCTATTTCTACATACATGACCAAATCCCTCATACTTCCACTTTCCATTCATTATTCCTTAATTCCCAAGTACATATATCATTTTAAAATTTCATCTTTCCTTCCCCTGTTGTATGAAAATAAGAAATGTTTTCTCTATCAGTTTGATATGGATTTTTGATAACAGAGGTATAATTTGATCAATAAAAAATTGTAATCAAGGGAAGAATTTGAAGAGATATATTACAGGGTGATTGTTTTAAATGGATTTTGTTGATAAAGTCATGGTTGATTATTTAGGGCCAATTCCCTCATACTCTCATTTTACATGAATAATTTCCAGTTCCAAAATTCCATTTTCATTATAATCCATATTTCTTCCCCCTGATACATAAGTAATTTCTTTGGATAGTGGATATGTTAGCAATAATGAAGAGATGTTTGACATGACATGAATGGGATGATTGTTGGTAGGAAATTGGATTTTCGAACATGGTTGATGATGGACGTGTTATTGTTTTGAACATGTGACATTACTCTCCTTTTCATTTATTTCACTTTCCATACATTACAAAGCCCCTCACTTTCCCAAATTGCATTAGAATTACGATGTTCTTAAATAACGACACCAATTGTATGAGGTGATGAAGTATTTCAAAGAATAGATGAAAGTTTGTCTTGAAAGTTATCCTTTCCCTTTTATCCTTGGTTGTATGTATGCTTGTTTGTTGATCGAGTCAACGTTATTTTAAAACTATGTCAATGCAAATAGTATTTGATGATTCACTTGCTATTGTATGCATACTCTAATTTATATTTATACTTAATAAATTAGATTATTCAGTAGACTCATCCATGTAAGAGGAAGAGGGAAAAATGATTTTTGGCAAGGGGAAACAAAAGAATTCGATTTTCCATTGATTTTGATGTTGATTCTAAAGAGTTTAATTAACTCTTACAGACTGGATTTTTAAAATTAGCTGGGAAAATATATTTTTGACCTCCTCCTCCACATGGATAACCACCTTTCCACCCTCAACCTAGCATCTTTGGTATACTAGTTGAGCCACATGTGTCTTTTCCACTCTAGGTTCCAGTCAATGATGGTTGGAATGATATTGTACATCCTCCTTCCCCTTGTGTTGGAGGATGGCCAAAAATTTCTTTATCGTTGCCACCACCACCTCCTCTTAAGAAATATACTCAACCTGCTAAGTCTATTGTTTCATATGTATTTCCAAAAACTTTCAAAGCCCAAGAACCAGAGCCTAGCAAGGTAAAACAATCTGCCCATTCTATTGACTCCAACCAATCTTTAGCATCCTCAGACTCCATCACTTCACATTCACAACACCACTAACATGCAGATGGAAACACCCCTTTTGAATATATGCACCCAGAAGCATCAACAATTAAAGGTAACATGCCTCTTAAGGAAAATTCATAGATTCCTAAGGTAACAAAATCAAAGGAAAGTGGACATATATAGGAAAAATGCTTCACAGAAAAAATATCATTTCTTATTTTATGATGTTATTTTTGTAACATCCCGCTCTACTGAGCACACTATTATGGACTTATTCTTTGAGGACACTTGCTTGCAAGTGATCTAGGTACAGTACATTGTGATTTCATTTAGATTATGGGTTATATATGATTATGTTGAGGTGTTATGGCTTATTGATTTATTTATGTATATATTGACAGATTCTTTTGACGAGTCATCCTGAGTGTGCAGGACACATGACAGGTTAAGGATGTTGATGGCATCGATGGATTCCCCTGGAATCTGGATTGAGTCAGGGAATGGATTGTATTTATTGAGTATTTCATTTCACGAACATATGTTGTATGATTGATTATAGTATGATTTATGTATATGGAATTATTGATAGTGTTTTTGTCAGTGGATGTAAGCTTGACGATGCTTGCTAATCCAAATCACATAAGGAGTAGAGGGACCATGCACAGAAACCAAACATTTGAGGGAGAGGTGTGACAACATCCTTGTCGCATCCTACTAGCACTACCACCGTGGTATGAACTGTAGGTTAGCAATTACCTAGTTCGAGAGGTCGACGATGCCATGAGGGCAGACTGAGATAGTCACTCACAAAGATTTCTAAGGAGAGTGCAATAAGTTTGAGTCCTTATTCCTTAGAATCCCTTAGTCTCTTACAAGGTCGACCAAGTGGAGTGTTGACTCTAGGGGTCGGACAACTTCCAAAACAAGTCTAAGGTGAGTGGCACCCTTGGAGCACAGAGGTGCGTCTTGAAGGGAACGTCACATAATTAAACTTAAGTCAATAAATCTAGATGGCCTACAAAAAATTAAAATATTATACCTTGTTGGATTAAATAATTAATTAAACGATAGATTATTAGTTAAAAAAAATAACAAGAGTCTAAGCCTAAGTATAAGATCTAGCCTAAGTCTAAGTTTAAATTGGGGACTAATTAAAATATTAAATTTGGAATAAATTAAAATCTAGGAAAAGTGGGAAAAATATAAATATTGAATAAAATGCATGTGTGTGTATGAATTTAATAAAAATGAATTTTTAAATAGAATTAAATAATAACTTGAGATGTTTCTTGTACATAGAATAGAATCTACAGTCAAACTACACTAGTCTAACTAGAAGAAGACTCCTAATTAAACTCTAACTAAGATCTAGTTAGGGGACACCCCTTAAATGAGAATCCGGGGAACAAAGGGACACCTAGGAGTGAAAGTAGGAACACATTGAGGATTGTGAGGGATTTTGACCTTTTAAATAAAATAAAAATGGTAAATACTGGTGTAAATTGGGGAGATTGTGACAAGTGTGTGAGTGAGTAATCCAATTTAAAATTAACTAAAAAGTTAATTACCTGTCCATGAGGACACGTGTTAATGAAGAAAAGTCTATTAAAAACAAATTCTGGAGAAGGGAAAAGGATCTGATTTTTTGAGCATTGTTATGTTGCCAAATTTTTATTGGACTCTGTTTTACTTGTGAGAGTTGGGATACCAAGCCTGTAAAAAGAGTGGAAGATCTTACTTGTGAGGGAAAGTCTTGGAGCTATTATTGTTGGTTTCTTGTGTGTGGCCCCTTTGTGGCTTGGGGGGCTAAGGGGGAATAAGAGTACCTCTAGCATTGGATATGAGGTACCAGTGAATTCTCTGTGATTAGCAATCAAAGGAAAGGAAGGAGCGCAAGACTTTGAAGGCATATTCATTAAGAAATAATTCATTGGTTTTGGTATTTTTATATTCTAACTTTTATTCCTAGAATTAGGGTAGTTGTATGTTAGACTGAAAGGACACTGCAGAAACATTTGAAAGAATGGAATCCAATTGTTATGATTGTTGTCAACAAATATGAGTTCAGGGATTATATTTTTAAAATATCAATTTCTGCCAATCGGATAATAATTATAGTGTTTTTATTTTAAATTTCGATGTAATGTCGAATGTTTTCTACTCTCTATTTTGGAATGGATTGATCCTCATTATGGAATTAGAATTCATATTGAGTATTGTCTTGTTCAAAAGTTTATACCTTATCCTTGTTTGAATTTTAATGATAGAGTCTTTAGTTGAGAATATTTAGAAATTTAACAGTGCATTGTTCACTGGTAAACCAGGTTATTAGTTCCAAAATTTTATTACGAGTCTTTGTTCAATTTCATTCTAATCCAAATAAATTCATCTGATAGGATCTCGGTTGAACTTTAGTCTAGGTCCAAAACTGTGTCATTTTCTTGTTGAATCTTTTGTCAATTCAATTTCGTTGTAGTATGATCTCTTTTGAATTTTGTGAAATCTGGATTTATATCGTTCTCTTTCTCTATCGAATTTGTTGATATATCTGAAGTAGGTAGTATGAGTGTCTGTGCTAATTTTTAGATAAATCCAAAATTCTCGAGACCGAGGGAAACCTGTTAAAGTCTCTGAAATTTGACTTTTAGTATGTAGCGCATTAGCCCTTTTTGCTTGACAAGTTACACATGTGACCATGGTCCAAAACCTAAGGGTTAACCAAAAGTGGGTGCTACTCGGAGCTCCAGAACTCCGGTGCTCCGGAGGTTTTTAACTCCAACACTCATGTTCACCTGAAGTGCTACCGACTGAATTTATCCATAAGATGAGTTGACCAATAGTTGTAGGTTAACCTTACACTTCCATCATCTTTGTTAACCTTTAAGAACTTAATCAAATGACTGGAAAAGATTCTCCCCATGCGATAATCTATGATGGAGATCCATTGCGGAACTCCAGGCTTCAGGGTTTTCTCTGCTTCATAACTTGAAACTATTTCACCAGGATCATCGAACCTCCGAAGGAATAAGAGATCTGACAATTTACACTCCTCCTCAAATCAATGGTTTTCATCCACTATGGAGTTCAAAAACTCTAGGAGTTCCTCACTGTTTGCAAACAATAACGCTTTTCCTCTGGAGAGCTAAACTCATGAACCTCCGAAGGACAAAATCTTAGAGTTCTTACATATATAATGGTCCTCAATCATTTTCTAGATCTATGGCTGACCTTCACTCTGGGACTTTGGAAGTTTGGGGTGATATTAATCTTTAGCACCTACACCTTAACTTAGCCAGAGAGCCAAATCTTGAATATATTAGAGATCTATGACCCCCATCCTTCCATAAACTGAGAAACAATATTTACTCCGGACTTTGGGACTCCAGGAGTTCCTTAAACCTTAACCTCATGAAGCTAATTCTGTCGAAGTGTCGAATTACCAAACCGTTGAAAAATAAAATGAGGGCTCACAGATCTAACAGCCCGTGATCAATCATCAGATCTATGATGGTCCTTCACTCTGCGACTTCAGAGCTTTCAGGTTTCTTAAATATTTATAGTCACAAACCTAACTCTCTGAATCTCCAAATTCTTGAGTATCCAATGACTAGTATTCACTCACTGATCTACAATGTAGTTACACTTCACAACATTGGGATTCAGGGCTCTCTTAAAGTATATAACTCAGATCTGTCGAAGTGGTGAAGCCCAAAGGTGTCGAGGTTTTCGAGTGCGCTACTCCTGTTTAATCGGGCGGTTGTGGGGATTCCGACTCCTCACGATAAAATCCCATCCTTTAGTGTCTTCAAAGGAATTTCAACTTTTGAATTCCTCACCGAACCTTGTAAACGATTTCTCTCCCGAGCTTCTCCTTCTAAAATTTTAAGGCCTCTGCCCACCTTGAGTAGCCTCTGTGCACCATACATTGTTCCTTCTGAACTTTGGGGCTTCATGGGGACCTTCTACGCATTTTTGGAGTTGGTTCTAGAAATATTTTCACCATGGCACCCAAAAGAGAAAATTCAGGGTTCTTACAAATTTCTAACTATTTCTTAGAATAGAATTTTGCGTGATTGCAGAAGTTTTTCATCACAGTATATGTTATCTTAGGAATTACAAAGTGTACTTACGATTCCCTCTTGTTTGTGAGATCTATTCTCTTCTCTTCTTTTTCTCATTTTAATTGTTGTGATTACATATATCTACCTACATGGTTGTACCATGGAGGGTTGCCACACTTTTCCAAATAAACTTGAGTAAGGTTGAAACTGTCATTTTTAATAGGTTTCCTGTTGAAGGTATTTGTTTTACTGTTTAAGTTTATGTATTGATTTTATTGAATTTATTCCTATCCTTAAATGAGTAAGATAATGAATTACTGTAATAGTATGAATTTGTGATATGAAGTGGTGGCCATGTTAACAAATTTCCGTGTTGAAGGAAATGTAGTTAAGAATACTGGAAATTATAGTTGAACTTGGGAATGAATTGAAGATATGGGAATTAGATACTTCCTTGTTCCTCAGAACAATTGCGAGTTTTGAGACCTTAAATGGTCAAAATCAATCAGATGAATCCTTGACTTGAGCATATATTATGTGTCTTGGAGGTCCCAACCTTGCAGGTAGATTGGATGGGTAGATATTTTTTATTTCTTTGTATGATGATTTTTCTATTAGAAGTAATGACATTGTGTGATGAAACTAGTTGTGGTTGATCTTGGATAATTGTGATGTTGTACTCCAGTTGTATGTGATGTTATGTGATATGGAAGATCCCTAATATATTAATTTGTATCTAAATTTATTTGTGCAATGAGATGAATGAAATAGATTGTGTAATTCTGAAGTATGTTAATATCATGTTTCACTTGTTCAAATGATATTTTATTTATGCTTCAAAAATAAAATAAAATAAACATCTCTTACTGTTTCTCAATTACTTTTATGACGTAACAGAGGGGTTGTTACATATGGTATTAGAGCAGGTTTAACCATGCGACATTGGATCGTTACACCATCCATTGTGTTAAACTAAATCATTGATTTAGATTGCTAAAAAAAATATGAAATTGTTCTTGTAGGTAATCATGGTTAGAGGATGCAGGGGAAGTAGATGACGTGGTGTTGGAGGAAGAGGTGTGACACCTATGATAGTACCCACGCCAGAAGGGTCTAACCCCTAGGGAGATGAGCAGAATAGTTAGCCAGAACAGGTTGCTGTGGGAGATGTGGTAGGTTTGATGGGATACTTCTAGATGATGTCTGAGGAATTGATTAAACTCCTGGTTTGAGATGAAGGAAGAGAATTTGTACCCAGTGAGTGTTCATAGTGTGCTTCGTCTGGTAGTGATAGTATGCACTAAGAACTCAAGAAGGTGAAGTTTCCTGAGTTCATGGGTGCCACGTATGGCTTAGCCACCAAGGCATGGTTGGAGAATATGGTGATGTGATTCTCACTTTGTGATTACACCTCCAACATGAAAGTATACATGATTCAGTTGAAGGGGAGCGATTATATATGGTGGATGACACTCCTACCTCAGATAAACATGGACGTCGAATATGTGTCATGGGAACTATTCGAGGAACGGTTCCGAAAGAGGTACTTGTATGAGGAATTCATTGAGCGCCAGATTAATGAGTTCAACGCCTTACGATAGGGTAGTCATATGGTGCTAGAGTATGAGGCTATATTCATGGATTTACTTAGGTAGGATCCACATCTGAACACAAAGAATTTAAAGGTCAATTTTTTTTTTTTTGGCCTTAAATTCAACATTCGTGCAAAGATACAGATCCTAATGCCTCAGTATTTACACGATGTAGTTCATAAGGCCCTCATAGATGAGGAAGAGATGAACAACGGAGGTCAGGGAAGGACTCCTTCTAGTTAGGGTGTATTGGCGACACTGGGAGCCTAGAAGCACCAAACACCAGCCAGACAAGATTCAGGGCATCAAGATACGTCTAGAGGACCTATGTTCACGACACCACGGTGAAAAAATCATTAGTAGAGGACTACTTACAGAGGACCACAACAACAACAACAACAATTTAGGCCTGTTCAACATAAGAGACTGAGATCACAGGTTGTTATACCGACAACTTCTACTTCAAGGACCAGGAGCATTGGACCAAGACTAGATGTTGGACATGTGGTGAGCCACATTACCAACGAGACTGTCCGATTGAGAATTCTAGAATGATTGGATCATATGGACCCACTATAGTTGGAGATTTGGGCAAGGCCCACATGATACATGTAGCAATGAAAAACCACCATAATGAGAACTAGTCTACTGTGCTAGAGATGTCAGGTACAATTGTAGACCAGAATTAAATTATATTGATAGATCCGGGTACTATAGAGAGATTTATCTCTAGCGCAGTTCTGAAGAGAATTAAGTTAAAGGTAGTTGAGTAGGACAAGTTCAAATACATAGAAATGGCATTAGGTGCCAAACAAAAGGTTGGAGGAAAGGTTACAGACTGTAGCCTTACCTTGGGAGACTTTGTGACAAAGGTAGATATTTATGTCGCGATATTAGGATATTATGACATAGTGATTGGTATGGATTGGTTGGAATCACATAATGCGATACTTAACTGTAATACAAAAATGTTAAGTTTGACGAATGATTTGGGACAAAGTAGAGTGATTGTAGGAAGAAACTAGGGAGTGTCCTTGAGGTTTATTTATTCCCTACAATTACAAAAGAGTATGTGAAAGGGATGCAAGTTATATGAAATATTAGTGCTGAATGAAAAGGGAGAGGTGGAGGGACTAGAAAACCTTCTTGTAGTACAAGAGTTTGCATATGTATTTCTAGAAGAGTTACCAGGTTTATTGCTTGAAAGAGAGTTGGAGTCTACAATTGACTTGAAACCTAGAACTGAACCGATAGCGAGAATGCCTTACTGGATGTCCACGCCTGAATTACAGGAGTTGAAAATGCAATTGAAGGAGTTGTTGGATTTGGGACTGATACATCCAAGCGTATCACCGTTTGGTGCACTAGTGATCTTTGTTAGAAAGAAGGATGGATCATGGAGGATTTGCATTGAATACCCTCAACTGAAAAAAGATACGATCAAGAACCAATATCCATTGCCAAGGATTGATGATTTATTTGATCAAATGAAAGGAGTGACAATGTTTTAGAATATTTACTTGAGATCAAGATATCACTAGTTATAGATTAAAGAGGAATATATCCCTAAAATCGATTTCAAGATGAGATTTGGACACTATGAGTTTACAGTTTTACCATTCAGTTTGACGAACGCCTTTGGGGTATTTATGAGTTTGATGAATGAGGTGTTCTATGAATACTTGGACAAGTTTGTTCAAGTTTTTGTTGATGACATACTCATTTATTCTTATATGAAGGAAGAGCATGATGAACACTTGATATTGCTTCTGTGGTGCCTAAACGAAAACAAATTGTACAGGAAGCTATCAAAATACTCTTTTTACCAATCGAAGATTCATTATTTGGGACATATCATATCTGGTGAAGGTATTGTTGTGGATCCAATGAAAGTAGAGGCTATCATGGAATGGCCAACATCGACAAACGTACAATAAGTACACAATTTTATGGGTATAGAAATATATTACTGACGATTTGTTGAATGATTTTTAAAGATAGCAATCCGATCACTGAATTGTAGAATAAGAACAAGAAGTTCGTATGGACTGAGAAATGCACAGAATAATTTCAAAATCTTAAGGAGTTGTTGACAACAATGCTGATACTGAAAGTACTCGACATGGAAAAGGAATTGTTAGTATGCACATATGCATCCAAGGAGGGTTTAGGAGGAGTTTTGATGCAAGACGATCAAGTGATTGCTTACATTTCAAGGAAATTGAGAAAGCATGAAGAGAACTACACAACGCATGACCTAGAATTATTGCCAATTGTATATGCCTTGAGAGTTTGGAGACATTATCTAACTGGATGAAAATTTGAATTAAAGATAAATCACTATGGATTGCAACATATTTTTACACAAAGTGACCTGAATGCATGACAAAGGAATTGATCATAATTAATTAGCAAATACAAATTTGAAATTACTTACATTAAAGGAACAATGAATCGAGTGGCAGATGCATTGAGTTGGAGACCACACATATTTTTGGTATCACCTCTTAAGAAGAATCTTTGAGAAAAATATTCTAACTTTACAATTCGATGATGACTGGTATAAAGAAGTTAAGAATAATATTGGACAATTTTCCATGAGGGTACTGAAGTATGAAGGTTATTCATGAAATGCCGATGGATTGTTGATATTTAACTAAAGAATTTACGTACTTCTTAACAACGAACTAAGAAGTTTGATCTTGAGTGAAGCACATTGAGCAATATACATGGCTCATCCGGGGGTCACAAAGATGAAGGCATATATTAAGCCTTTATTCTTCTGGAAGGGAATGAAATTAGACATAATTTCTTACATGGAGAGATGTCTAGAATGTCAACAAGTGAAGGTTGAACATAGACATCCAACAAGATTTTTACAGCCACATGTTATTCCAGAATTGAAATGGGAGGTCATTTCGATGGACTTTATCATTGGATTTCCACTAACATCACGGAGGCACAACTCGATTTTTCTGGTATTTGACACTCTTATGAAGAGTGCACACTTTATTTTAGTACATATGACGTATCAGGGAACAAGAATAGCTAGAGTATTTGTCAGCGAGATTGTAAGACTTCATGGTGTACCAAGAAGGATCATATCTAATCGAGGATTGGTGTTTATAGGATGGTTTTGGACCTATTTCCAAGAGGCCTTGGGAACATAACTAAAATTTAGCACAACTTATCACCCAGAGACATAAGGGAAAATAGAAAGAACGAACCATATTTTGGAGGATATGTTACGCATGTATGTAATGGACCAACAAAAATGTTGGGAATAATTATTACCACTAGTATAGTTTGCATACAATAACAACTATCAAAGTACAATTAAGATGACACCGTTTGAGTTTCTTTATGGGCGACTGTGTCAAACAATGTTGGGTTGGGATTGAATCGAGGACAGGGTTTTGGTAGGACCAGAAGTAATTCAAGAAATGGAAGAACAAATGCAATCAATAAGACATAGGATTAAGGAAGCACATGATTGAAAAAAGAGTTATGTTGATGCTCATCACATTGACCGTAATTATGAAGTTGGAGACAAAGTCTTCTTGCGAGTAAAATTGCACAAGAGTTTGATCAAGTTTGGAAAGGGTGCTAAAATCTATCCTAGATTTGTGGGACCCTTTGACGTAGTGGAAAAGAAAGGACCTGTGGCTTATCGACTAGCCTTACTTGATTCTTTGAGGCATATGCATGACATATTTCATGTATCTATTTTGAGACATTATATTAGTGACCCTTCACATGTTATTGACATGAGTTCCTTGTAGGTGTCGAACGAGGGTGATCTCATGGTAGATCCAATCCACATTCTGGACCATCGCATGCTATAGCTATGATGTCGAATAGTCGATTAGGTAAAGTTCCAATGGGACAATTATAGTCCATACTTAGCTACCTAGGAGGACGCATATGAGATGTGTCAACAATTTCCTTACTTGTTTGATAGATTAGACATATAGATCTATGTCATAGACATTTATTACTTTCTTTTGTATATATTGTACAAACTTCAGGATGAAGTTTAAAACAAGAGGGGGTGTATGTAACATCCCTCTCTACTGAGCACACTATTATGGACTTATTCTTTGAGGACACTTGCTTGCAAGTGATCCAGGTATGGTACATTGTGATTTCATTCAGATTATGGGTTATATATGATGGTGTTGAGGTGTTATGGATTATTGATTTAATGATGTATATATATTGACATATGTCTTTGACGAGTCATACTAAGTGTGCAAAAAACATGACAGGTTAAGGATGTTGATGGAACGATGGATTTCCTTGGAATTCGGATTGATTCAGGGAGTGTATTGTATTTATTGAGTATTTCATTTCATGCACATATGTTGTATGATTGATTATAGTATGATTTATGAATATGGAATTATTGATAGTGTTTATTTCAGTGGATGGAGGCTTGATGATGCTTACTAATTTGACTCACATAAGGAGTAGAGGGGCCATGCACATAAACCAAACATTTGAGGGAGAGGTGTGACAATGTCCTTGTCACACCCTACTAACACTCCCACCGTGGTATGAACTATAGGTTAATTATTACCTAGTTTTATAGGTCCACGATGTCGTGAGGGAAGACCGAGACAATCACTCATGACAATTTCTAAGGAGCGTGCAATAAGGTGGAGTCTGTATTCCTTAGAAGCCCTTAGTATCTCACAAGGTCAACCAAGTGGAGTGTTGACTCCAAGGGTCGGACAACTTCCAAAACAAGTCTAAGGTGAGTGGCACCCTTGGATCATGGAGGTGTGTCTTGAAGGGCACGCAATATAATTAAACTTAAGTCAATAAATCTAGATGGCCTAGAAAACATTGAAATATTAGACCTTGTTGGATTAACTAATTAATCAAATGATAGATTATTAGTTGAAAAACCTAACAAGGGTCTAAGCCTAAGTCTAAGATATGTCCTAAGTCTAAGTTTAAATTGGGGACTAATTAAAATATTAAATTTGGGATAAATATAATTCTAGGAAAAGTGGGAAAAATATAAAGATTGAATAAAATGCACATGTGTGTATGAATTTAATAAAAATAAATTTTTAAATAGAAATAGATAATACTTGAGAGGTTGGTTGTACCTAGAATATAATCTAGAGTCAAACTACACTAGTCTAACTAGAAGAAGACTCCTAATTAAAATTTAACTAAGATCTAGTTAGGAGACACCCCTTAAACAAGAATCTAGGGAAAAAAGGGACACCTAGGATTGAAAATAGGAACACATTGAGGATTGTGAGGGATTTTGACCTTTTAAATAAAATAAAAATGGTAAATACTGGTGTAACTTGGGGAAATTGTGACAAGTGTGTGAGTGAGTAATCCAAATTAAAAGTAACTAAAAAGTTAATTACCTGTGCATGAGGACATGTGTCAATGAAGAAAAGTCTATAAAAACAAATTCTGGAGAAGGGAAAATGATCTGATTTTCTGAGCATTGTTAAGCTGCCAAATTTTTATTGGACCGTGTTTTACTTTTGAGAGTTGGGATACCAATCCTGTAAAATGAGTGGGTTTTCTTCCTTGTGAGGGAAAGTGTTGGAGATATTATTGTTGGTTTCTTGTGTGTAGCCCCTTTGTGGCTCAGGGGGAAAAGGGGTAAGAAGAGTACCCCTAGCATTAGCTGGGAGGTACCAGTGAAGTCTTTGTGATTAACAAGAAAAGGAAAGGAAGGAGCGGAAGAATTTGAAGGCATCTTCATTAAGAAATAATTCATTAGTTCTGGTATTTTTGTATTGTGAATTTTATTCCTAGCATTAGGGTAGTTTTATGTTAGACTGATAAGACTAATATAGAAACATTGGAAAGCCAGGAAGCCAATTGTTATGATTGTTTTCAATGAATATTAGTTCAGGGTTTATATTTTTAAAATTTCAATTTCTACCAATCGGATAATAATTACAGTGTTTTTATTTTAAATTTCAATGCAATGCCGAACATTTTCCGCTCTCTATTTTGGAATGGCTTGATCCTCATTGTGGAATTAGAATTCATATTGAGTATGGTCTTGTTCAAAATTTTATACTTTATCCTTGTTTGAAGTTGAATGATAGATTCTTTAGTTGAGATTATTTAGAAATTTAATAGTGCATTGTTCGTTGGTAAACTAGGTTATTAGTTCCGAAATTTTATTATGAGTCTTTGTTCAATTTCATTCTAATCCAAATAAATTCATCTGATGTGATCTTAGTCGAACTTTAGTCTAGGTCTGAAACTATTTCATTTTCCTGTTGAAGATTTTGTCAATTCAATTTCTTTGTAGTATGATCTCTGTTGAATTTCTTCAAATATGGATTTATATCATGCTTTTCCTTTGTCAAATTTGTTGATATATCCGAAGTAGGTAGTATGAGTGTCTGTGCTAATTTTTAGATAAATCCAAAATCCTCGGGAGCGAGGGAAACTTGTTAAAGTCTATGAAATTTGAATTTTAGTATGTAGTGCATTAGACCTCTTTCCTTGAAAAGTTATACATGTGACCATGGGACAGAACCTAGGGCTAACCAAAAGTGGGCACTACTCGAAGCTCCAGAACTCTGGTGCTCCATATGTTTTTAACTCCAACACTCTTGTTCACCTGGAGTGCTACCAACCGAATTTGGTCATAAGTTGAGTTGACTGGAAGTTGTAGTTTGACCTTACTCTTCCATCATCTTTGTTAACCTTTAAGAACTTAATCGAATGATTGACGAAGATTCTCCCCACGCGAGAATCTATGGTGGAGATCCACTGCAGAACTATAGGCTTCGGGGTTTCCTCCACTTCATAACTTGAAATTGTTTCACCTAGATCACCAAACCTCCAAAGGACTCAGAGATATGATGGTTTACACTCCTCCTCAAATAAACGATTTTTGTCCACTTTGGAGTTCATAACTCCGGGAGTTCCTCACTATTTGCAAACAACAACTCTTTTTCTCTGGAGAGCCGAAAGCAAGAACCTCTGAAGGACCAAACCTTAGATTTGTTATGTATCTATCGATCCTCAATAATTTTCTATATCTATGGATGACCTTCACTTCGGGACTTCAGAAGGCTGAGGTGATCTTAATCATTAGAACCTACACCTTAACTTAGACGGAGAGATGAATCCCGAATAACTCAGATATATATGACCCACATCCTTCCATCAACTAACATATAGTATTTACTCCGGACTTCAGGACTCCAGGAGTTCCTTAACCCTTAACCTCATGACTCTAATTTTTCTAAAGTGATGAATTACCAAACCGATGAAAAAAAAAGAGGGCTCATAGATCTAACGACCCATGATTGATCGTCATATCTACGACGATCCTTCACTCTAGGACTTCGGAGCTTCGGGGTTTTTTAACTCTTTACAATCATGAACCAAACTCTCTGAATCCCCGAACTCTTCAGGATCCAACAAATAGTATTCACTCACTGACATATGGTGTAGTTACACTTCTCAACTTCTGGCTTCATGGATCTCTTAAAGTATATAACTCAGATCTGCTGAAGTGGTGAAGCTCGAAGGTGTCGGGTTTTTTCGAGTGCACTACTCCTGTTTAATCATATGGTTGTAGGGATTTCGAATCCTCATGATTAGATCCCTCCCTTTAGTTTCTTCAAAGGAATTTCAACTTTTGAATTCCTCATTGAACCCTGTATGCACTTTCTCTCCTGAGCTTCGTCCTTCTGAAAATTTAAGGCCTTTGCCTACCTTGAGTAACCTTTGTGCACCAGACGCTGTTCCTTCAAAACTTTGGGGATTCATGGGGCCAGTCTATGCATTTATGGAGTTGGTTCTGTAAATGTTTGCATTGTGACACCCAAAAGAGAAACTTCAGGGTTCTTACAAATTTGTAACTATTTCTTAGAATAGAATTTCGTGCGATTGCAGAAGTTTTTCATCAAAGTATTTGTTAGCTTAGGAAGTACAGAGTGTACTTACGGTTCCCACTTGTTTTTGAGAGTTGTTCTCTTCTCTTCTTTTTCTACTTTTAATTGTTGGGATTACAAATATCTACCTACATGGTTGTACCATGGAGGGTTGCTACACTTTTCCAAATAAACTTGAGTAAGGCTGAAACTGTCATTTTTAATAGGTTACATGTTGAAGGTCTTTGTTTTACTGTTTAAGTTTATGTATTGATTTTATTTAATTTCTTCCTATCCTGAAATGAGTAGGATGATGAATTATTGTAATAGTATGCATTTGTGTTATGAAGTGGTGACCATGTTACCAACTTTCTGTGTTGAAGGAAATGTAGTTAAGAATTTTGGAAATTATAGTTGAACTTGGGAATGAATTGAAGATATGGGAATTAGATACTTGTTCCTCAGAATAGTTGCCAGTCTTGAGAACTCAAATGGTCAAAATCAATTGGATGAATCCTAGACTTGAGACTTGATTATGTGTTTTGGAGGTCCTAACCTTGCAGGTATATTGGATGGGTAGATATTTTTGATTGCCTTATATGATGATTTTTCTGTTAGAATTAATGACACTGTGTGATGAAACTAGTTGTGGTTGATATTGGATAATTGTGATGTTGTACTTTGGTTGTATGTGATGTTATGTGATATGGAAGATCCTTAATACATTGAAGTTGTATCTAAATTTATTTGTGCAATGAGATGAATGAATTAGACTACATAATTCTGAAATTAATTTTATGACATAACATAGGGGTGTTGATGCTTGAATACATTAGGACCGAAACGACAACCTCACGAGGATGTAAATCCTCCTGCATTTTTATGGAGGTGGTACTCCTCTTAGATTTTCTTGAGATTTTAAATATTTATAATGTGGGACTTGATAAAATCCTATCGTAGTAATTCAAAGAAACATGAATAGAGCAAGTAAATGAAAGGGAATTTTTTTTTATGGTTTTCCAAACAAAATTTCCCGAGAAAGGATCAGGAATCACACACATCACACATTTAAAATAATTTTTTTTTCCTCACATCCATCATAGTATAAGATAAATATTTATGATCACATAAAAACAAAAAAGAAGAAGATGGTCCACATGCGCAAGAGAACTTTAACAAAGTGGATACATGGGTAGCTCAAATAAATGTAATGATAGATCAACCTCAAATAATTTATCTTATGAAAACATGGTTACAAAGAACAATTGAGATTGTTCCCAAAGTATGGAATTTTCAAAAAATATATAGTCTATTACATATTCCTAAAAATGTAAATGCGTTTGTATTAAAGACTAGGATTGGGACTCCAAAGGACCATAAAGAAAATAAATACAAGAAATAATCTTTTTAGAGAGAAGATGGGGGGGTGGGGTTGCAGAATCAATAAGATCCAGTAAGAAGAAAAAGAAGTTATAAGTCTTCAGCTAAAACTTTCTAGTGAAAGAGGTGGAATAACTGGATGAAGGACTTGATAAAGAAAAGAAGGATGTGATCAGCGTAAGCTTACTATGATGGTCACTCCTTTTTTCATTTTCTCGTTGATATCCTTTTATCGTTTTCATCGAAGGTTATATGAACTGTCTCAACTACTTCTTGTCCTTCATTTGTCATCTTTTCGATATCCTTCTTGAACCACTCCTTGATGTAACCTTTCATAGGTTCCACATTGATTTCGTGCCAGATTTTAATATTGAAAATCTCACCCTCCAAGTCTCGAAGATCAATGGAAATTCCATGTTGTACTTGTTCAATATCCTGATTTTTTATGGAGCAGTCTACTAGCTAGTTATCTATGGAGTTCTTGTCATACACGATTATTCCATAGAAATTTTCAATTGACAATCCCTTAAAAATCTCAACCTACTCATCGAACTGTTATTTTGAGAGGAACAATGAGTTAAGGATTAGCTTGGGATATTGCCATTAATTAGTGCTTCCAGCTAGGTCCACATCTGTGAGACTTTTGAATAGATCTTCTCTCCTTGTTATGGCTTGCCTACATGCCTAGATAATGTTGTTCAAGTTTATTATTTTCTCTTTTCTGCAGGCATTCAACTGCTTGATCCGACTTGAAGAGGGAAGGTATTCCTCTCTTCTCTTCATCTCTAACATGTTAGTGACTTTAATACCAAATGGAACCATGAAATCAAGGTAGAAACCTTCTTTGTTTTTTAGGTCGGCCTGTAGATATTCAAGGAAAGAATGCACCCTCGAGCCAAAAGAAACAATGCTCTTTGACATTTCCCAAGATTCTGTAATTAGTGCCATTATTTTCTTAATATTATACTCCACATAGCTTCTAGATGATGTGAGCAAGCTTGAGGATCCTTTTATTTTGGCTGCGGGTGTGGTGGGCCGGAAAATTTGCAAAGGGTTGGAAAGAAATGGAAGAGGCATCAAAGTCTCTTCTAGTTCCTTAATCCTTTCCTTTATCCTTGCATTTTCAGCTTTGAGACTACCAATGGAATCGTCTAATGCATCACCAGTGGCTCTATGGACTTTGGATACCTGGGAAAGCCGCATATTCTTCAGGTTAATATCTGAACGAGATTTCCTATTTTTATTCCTCACATCATTCTTCTCAATAATTAATTTTTTAAATTCAATGTCAAAGACAATGCTCTGAAATAAAAATGATTCCTCTTCATCAAAAATTTCATTTTCAACAATTTCCAAGGACTAATTTTGGTGGGTCGTTCTTCCTGGATGGTCAATGTTAGGGAACATCTTCTTAATTTCAATTTCTAGCTCCATATCCTCAAGGGAGAAGCTATTGATGTCACCTACGAAATGATTCTCTTCCTCCTCTTGTACGATATTCTTCCTCTTCTTCCTCAGAGTAAGTTTATGGGCGCTTTCAATTTTTCCTGGAGTGGGGTTCTTGTCCACACCTCCGCCTGAACTATTGTTGGTTACCTTCTTAGATGGGTGGGCCACTGGAACACTACTCCGAGGTGTTGAATTCTTGGGAGTAACAGTTGGGGACTATGCACTCTTTTCGTTGGGACCTTTTCCTCTCTGTTTATACAATTCATTGGTACTGAGTATCATTTCTACGTCACCAACAACGTGGGTAGGATTATCTAGGTTATTATATTCTTCTTCTCCTAGAATGGTATGGATACAAGAACTGCTAAAACCCACTGTCAACATGTGTTCCAAAAAAATTCCATTTGGGTCAAACCCTATGATATTTTCAACATACTTGAGATTCAAGTTGTGGAAGTGGTTAGCATATTCATCAATTTTGTTCATATTTCTGAATACAAAATCCCCAACTTTCCAAGTCAAAGGTATAAATTGTTTTTTTGGTTTTTCAAGAAAAACGTGCAACCAAAGGTTATGTTTCCTTGTGAATTCTGTGACAAATATTCTATCAGATATGTGGCATGGAAGAAAGGAAGGATTTTCCTTAGAGCCAAAAATCCTGATGACAGTGTAGTTTTCCATTTTCTCTAGAGTCCCCTTTCTATCCAGGAATTTACTGTCCTGAGTGGATATCCTTGGGTCATATTTTCTGAACAACAATTCTTTAAGGACCAAAACAAAGCCATTAAAGACTTCATACAAATGCAGTGAGGCCTTGTGCCTCCATAAAGCTTGGTGTTGTTATCACATGTTAATTTGTATTGATTTTTCCAAAGCATCTTGTCCTTGTACTATCTTTCCACTCAGATTTTAAAACGTTTTCACCAGCTCCATCAAGTTCCCATCACCTAAATCCTCCACTCAACTAAATCCAAAATAGTCATGTCCTCCATGAGTCAAAATTGACAAATATCCCAAACCTATATCTAGCCTTAATGCTTATCTAAATTCTTTGGTGCCATCACTTCATTCATTTTTACCCTTATTATCATATTCTCGTTGAAAATTAAAAATATTCCTTTTATTAAGCTTAAGCTCCCTTATCCTATCCATAAAGTCATGTGATGAGCCTCATATGCCCAAAGTCCTTAGAAAAATGGAAAAATGTTTATAATTATTAATATAAATATTTTTATATTAAAATACTCATATTAATATTTAATCCAAAATAATTAACATCAAGTCATGGAAACGAATCTCAATTAATATTTTAATGTGGAAAAGTCAAAGGGTGGATGGAGGGCGCATATCCATTGTGGGGGTTTAAAGTGATCGAGGGTTAATTTTTTAAAGTGGTTTGACAATCCAAACCATTGTTTTGGTGTTGGGGTGCGTGTCATCTACTAGTGGATTGCGGGAGATGGAGTGGTGTGGATTAAAACCACTCTTCTCAAGATCCACAATACTATCACAATATCATTTTTGTATTTATTTAAATTTATAAATGTGTGGTGTGAGTATTTAAGAGGTAAAATGAAGATGAATTTTCTAGAAGTACGTTTCAAAATTAACTATGAAGTTTCCAATGCTATACATAAATTTTTTCTCATGGTGGAAATTTTTTACAGAAGTAAAAGGGGAAGATCAAGGGATATTTTCCAAATATGGTTTTAAAGACATGGTTTTTAAAACCACGGGAAAAAAACCAGTAAATAGTTTTCACAGTAAAATGGTAAATATTTATTGGGCAAAACAAGACATGGTTTGTAGAAATAATGGATGGTTTTGAATTTCATTTATGAAATTCATAAAATAAAATTGAAAAATAATGGAGAAGTTTTAGAGGAGATGGTAACCAAGACATGGTTTTCAAAACAAGGGAAACAAGAAATAAATGTTTTTTCAAAACCACGGGCATGAATTAAATTATGGAAATGTAATTTTATAGGATAAAAAATATAATTGGGAATTATTTTTATTTAAATATATTACTCCCAAATATTAAAAACAAATATGGATAAATTAGATTTGAAATAATACAAGTAACATTTCAAAGAGGCATGTGATAGTGAGTTTCCACAATAGTTGAGGATCAAAGCATATTTACAGGACGATTTATGGGTGAAGCCTAATGAATTTTCAAAATTCAAAGGAGGTTATTGTCAAGCACAGACCCAAGAACATTAACCTTGTTCATTTTTCATAGGTGTCATGGATTGGGAGATTCGAAGGAATATTGGAGCCATAGTTTTCAGTTATGATTTCTTGTTTGAGACATGTTTTTTTGACACGTATTCCGACCAACTGGAGAAGAATTTCAAGAAATCGGGAGACGTTTTTCTTCAGAATGAGATTATATACAAAAAACGCTCTTAGAGTTTACACAAATATTACGGTTTTAGAATTACAGGTGGCATTTTGAAGCCTATTTTTTCTCCTGAAAAGAAGAAGATCAGTTAAAACGTGTCATTGTCTGTTTGTAACTGTTTCTATTTTGGGAAAGGGGTTGGAGTTCGAAGTTGTGATATGGAAAAGATTTTTAGTGCTATATATTTCATTGTACAAGAGTAGAGAAAGGGGGGGGAATTTCAGCCAGGAAGGTGAAGGGACTATGTGTAATTTTCTTAGAATGTCCTTATGAATTAATAGATGAGTACAATGGTCTCTGATAGCCGAGATTCATCACGGTGTATTCTTTGGTGTGTTTTCCTCTAGTTCACATTCATTTCACTTATGTTATTTCTTCTAAGCATAGATAAGAGTACATGATTTGAATTCATCCTCGATATATGATCCTTTCATATAGTTAATGCAATTGTTGTGTTTAATGATTATAGGTCCAGAATTCACTCTCTGTTAAGTGATCTATTCATTGTATTCAACCTTATGTTATTTATTCTAAAGTTACAATTGAGAATTCATCTTTGTTTTATGCTCTCATTCATAATGGGATTTTCTCTTTTCTGTCTTGCCATCACCTCAATACTATTTATTGCTGAAGGATATGATTACTTTGCCTCCGTTCCCTAAGGAGTACATTAGCTATGTTAATATTCATAATATATCTCAGTATTTGACCCCATTGCCCAATTTTTTTGTTTCTCTTATTTGTCCTACCAACCCTTTTAAAACTAAAACAAAACCTGTCCTATTGCAGAATCTGACCTCTGTGTGCTCATTGCCAAATGTTTTTGAGTATTTTCAGTATTTACTTGTTTGAGAGAGCCATCTTTGGTTGGAATGGTCATAATCCAACCTAAAGTTGGTTTGAGGTTACCTTGGAATTTCTTTTATGCAACCCAAAGAAATTACCAAGTGCTAACAGGTACCAAAAGGTCACGGGGTCAAATTCACAATTCACACTCTTGCATATAAACAATTGAGGAAATCGACAGCAATGCACTATCGCAAAAACCAAATAAGAAGACATAAAGAATTTCTTATCCCTTTTATATTGATACAATTAGGAAGAGATTTCAATGGAAATCAACTTCCCCCAATCAAAAATGGCATGCTCCTTGATGGTAAAATATAAGATTTAAAGAATCATACAAGAAATGCTAGCATTATTTTCTTGGCTCGTAACTCTGGTAAATAACTAGGCAATTTCCTGAAATGGGTTTTTAAATGAGATGACCTGCAATATGGTGATATCTTTAGGGATGACTGCAGGATTTTCTAAGAATTCAAGTAATAGATCTAGACTGTTGTCATCTTTCTTCAAAATGTCTCTGAAATCTACACCTTTGAAGGTGAGCGTTGGCTTTGGGAGTCTTAACATCTTACATAATACTTGAGGTGAAAGGGAGATGAGAGAATGGTCCTGGAGTGGAATTATCCGCTGGCTTGGTATATATTTCTTGGCATACCAGGAAACCAATTCCTTCCAGTAAAAAACGTCCGGGACACAACCTGCACATGCAATTCTAGAGGTCCAAATTACTTCCTTTTGAGCAAAAGGGGATGAATAATAAGAGTATTATCTAGACCACTGAAAATTTTGATCTTCTTGTACAAATATGTTCAAGATATCTCCATAGAATTGTTGTTGAGCTGTCGCGGTCATAATTTGATGGGAGTGCTCTTTTGATTAAGATAATCTTAGAAATGAGAAATTAAGAGATATAATATAATCTTCCACAAATCATGGTTTAATGTGATTTAATGAAGAAGTTCCTTGAGCCCTTCGCCTATTAATGACAATATTTACAGGATTTGCATAATGAGTTATTAGCATTTAAACCATACTAATTATGTATTGTGAAAAGCGTGAAGGTGGCAAGGACAAATGGGAGTGAAATAGGATTTGAGAATTTTATGAACCCGTGAACCCGCAAACCCGTGAACCCGTGACTGCATAAGGTTGAAAATTGGCTAAGTGTTGTGATGTGGTCTGTAATAGCCTCCTCATTATGACAACAACCTCTTATAACAAGTGAATTTTTTTTTTTGTGTGTGCGCGTGTGTACAAGGATAATAAATACATTCAACTCAGAGTCGCCATACGATGATGAACATAGCGCATGCAACTACAACAACAACATAATGATCTAAGATGCACATCAATCATATGTAAGCAATGAACGACAATCAACCGACAATAAATAAGACTGACTACCCGCCCATCCTACCCTGCAAGGGTTAGGACCTCCAAGACACATAAGCAATGCTCAAGCCCAGGTTCCCATTGATTTTAACCATTTAAGGTCTTAGGGCTGGCGACTGTTCTGAGGAACATGGAGGTGTCTACAACCCGCCCGACACAAGCATACCAAGCCTTCTAAGCTAAAGACAAAAACATAACCATCGAGATTTGAAACAACACGGTTATCTACAGTAAAGCATTTTACTATAGTGCGTCATTACTAACTCGTTACTACTATTACATTATTGCATTGAAGGTAATAAATTTAATCAAAATATAAGACATTGGAAACTAATATAGCAAATAAAGCAATTAACAAGACAATAATATAACCATTGATATAGCCAATAACCAAGTTATCTATATTAAGGCAAAGGTCGTGGAGAAAAATATTATCTCATTAAATTTCTCAGTTTACTATTACAGTATGCATTGAAGGTAATTCATTGTTAAGAGGGTCCTAAAAGCATTTGAACTTTGACCTTGGCCAATTATTCAAGGATATAATGGATCATTAATTAATCCCACTAGCATGCATAAATTATAGCTTAGCCATAATCTAATATCAAGACATCCTACTCAACCCACTTAGCAAGGTTAAGAATATGCCGTCATATTCTTACTCACCATTCACCTTATATCATCAATACAACTGGTAGGGCCACCTCTAAAATATTCCTAATCACACTCAAATAAATCATAGATTTTTGATACAAAGGTAACAGTCTAAATACTAAATGTTGTCATTAAATAAATAGTAAAATAATCGAGGCATTATAATAAAGCAAAATCTAGGTAATTAATTCTAGAGCGTAGATAACAATATGACCTGGCAATAAGATAACAATCACCTTATATCTTATATGTGGCCATTAACAATAGAACTACAATAACATTCCCATAATGATAACATCATTACATTTTATATCATAAAAACTTTGTCATAAAATGACAACACATTACATCTTAGGGGTTATCAACAATAACATTTACACCTATGTTATTTTTCCAGCATGCTACATTTACCTCTTACAACATACATTACAGTAACATTATATTTACCTATTATAACAACCGTATGTGTTTATGAATAAGCCAAATATACCTAAAAACAATATTCTACTGAATAATCCTTTAATTTCTGAATCATGCTTATTCACACTGTAAACTTGAATTAAGTAAGCAACATGTAGGGCTCTCGAATGTCGTTGGTTTTCCTAACACACAAATGGAGTAAAGAGTACAGGTTCTAGAAGAGTGAACAAAGTAGAAGGAAGGCGTGAAAACCTTGTCGGCATGCTAAAATCTAAAGCGAAACATATATGCTTGTTAATGATAGCCTACAACCAATGCATCAGAAAATTGAAATCTAGTTACAAAGAGTAAATCATTAATCCAATGGGTGAGTGAAAAGGATAAAACCACTAGAATGTTTATATATTTCATAGCTTAAGGATTGCAGAATAAAAGAACTCTTTAAACAAAACCATTATGAATAACACCAAAACCCTAGTTGGGTCATTATTATATCCAAGTTAGATATATTTAAATATGCAAAGATAATCAAATAAAGAATATTATAATTCCTTTTTAACAAAAAGAGAACAATGTAAAATGCTTGTGTCTATTACAAAGACACCTCTAAATTGTAACCCTATCTTTGTAAGTCCAGAAAGAGCCTATTATGAACAATAAAATCACAAACGAGAGCATGAATATGACATTAAATAGTTTATGAATCTATTGAACTCATTAACGAGTTTATGTCCAATCTTGTAAACCAAAAATAATAAATAATCTTAATCTTAGAAATCCTGTCGTGGAGGATTAAACAAATATGATTTATATTAACAAATGGCGTATGTTGAAGTTTTAAAATATTTTATTACAGGCCCGAGAAGCATAATCGACTTCCAGTGACACAAGAAGAACCAAATAACGTGCCCATTAAGGGCATAATCAAGCCCTCAAGGAACCACGAGTTGAGTCTAAGTGTAAACGCCTAGCACAAGCCATGAGGAGGGATCTCACATGGAGCTAAAACCCATGTACAACGCATCCAGCATTGTCGCTACCCAACATCTGCAACCAACATTATCGTTGTGTATAACCAGTGTGTGGGGCTGTGTGTAAGACTAGTGTTATCACTGTGTAAAGGGGGCGACTACCGAGTAAATCTCACGCATTTAAGTCAAGCCTTTACTGTCATTCCTGAGTAAGATAAAAGAAAACGATAGAGTAGAATTAAGGCACATTGACTCTGGGATTGAAGATACAGGTCTGCTGGTCACAAGAAATGAATCGATGAGTGGTAAAAATCAACTTACAGAGGTTAAAAACCCAACAAGTTAAAATGCTAGGATTGACCCTTCTATAATGCCCCAAGGTAAATATTTTCTTAACCAACACACTTTGGCAGTCTATATCTCACATCAATTCCAACTAGATCAGGATTAGTTCAATTTTCTCAGTCTGCACATTAAATGCTGGCGTCCACCACTTGAGCATGTGAGCGCTCATGCCATAGTTCCAATAAAACTTTAAAAACCTATGTGAATCTTCAAACAAAGGGCATAATAGGGCCATCTATCCCCTTGAAAGAATCAACAATAATGGACAAACCACATCCTAAGCTGAAGACAAAATCTCCGTCTTGGGTTTTGAGGTCCGGACTGCAATTCAGAGCCACAGGATTCGACCACAAGCATGATCTTCCTCATTTGTTGACCAAGGCATGAAATTGACAAAAAAACAAAGGGGTAGAGTTGCTAATTGGGGATGGAGACACAATAACAAATACAAGGCTAGAGTTTACTCAGATTACACAGTAAAATTTCTACAGCAAGATAAATACACAAAATTTCGCCGGAGCAAGTAAATAAAGAAAAACCATTCAATCCAACGAGATCCCACACCAAATGAGGTTAAATATTCTTCCATCCAGATTACCCAATACACCTGCATATATAACTCATAAATCCTAATGCATTCTACTCTACTAATTAAGAGCATACCTTTTCCTGATCTCCCACTTTGAGTGATGTCCTCGCGCTCCGTGCTGCTCCTGCTCACCGATCATCAAGTCCTCACCGATGTAACATCCCGCTCTGGCGCACTGACAAAACTTATTCTTTGAGGACACTTGCTCGCAAGTGATCTGGATTTTTATGATG
>SNQJ01S0025667.1:0-36352 GCA_010110895.2 Picea sitchensis
TTTTTTTCTTGCAATCTTCATGTTCTTCCTCATGTTTCTCTTTAGCTCTTGGGTCCATGGAGTCTTCTATAGATTCCATGCCCTGAAGATTCCAACTTCTTCCTTTCATCATAGGATCATGGATGTAGACAGACAACTAAGGATACTTTAAAGCTTCTTTTCGAAGAAGACTTCTTCTGAACACGTGTTGCTTATCATGGCTGCTACTTTCAATGGGAACATGGACATATACTTCATAATCCTCAATGGATCATATCATTTAGGATTAGCTCCCTCCTAATCCTTGTTTCATGTATGAATGCATGCTCTTCTTTTTGGAATTCTGTAATCAACTCCCTCCATCTAAGAGAGTCCATGCTTCTATCTGCATCCTTATTGCTTTCTACAAAGAGTCACAAGTCTTTTTCTAGTTTCCTCTTGATTGTTGACTTCTTTCTGTTTTGACATCTTCTGGGTCTCTTCAAGTTTGATTCTAATTTCGACTTATCTGGCAGTTGTTACTTATATAATAGCTTCCACAGGAATTGTTACCAAAGATTGTCAACATACTTCATCTTTTTCATGTGTATTGCTTGACTTGTAATCATTGCGATAGAAATCCTTATCTTGTTATTCTTCCATAGGTATTGTTTCACTAACCATCTTTTCTTCTAAGAAATAGATATGCATGATATGTACAGGAACTATGTAAACATGGTATGTACAAGAACTATGAAGAATATTGTTACCTTGATTTTGAAGAAGAAGTCTGTTTTATCCTGCTTGGCTTTCTTTGAGGATTTCCTTTCTTCGGCAATTGTTGCTTCCTCTGTTTCCTTCCTTTAACTCAGGACAATGGTTTTCGACAGTTGAAGCATTGTATCTTTGACATATCCTTTTCTTGGTTTGGTTTCTTCTTTCTTATTTCTGAAATTCTTGAACTATGTTGTGAAAGCTTGATCATCGTATTTCTTTTGGGATACTCCTTTCTTGTGTTCATGCTTGCGGCAAATGCATCCCACGTCTTGGGAAGACCATTGAGTACTATTTTTACCAGTTCCTTTTCTGAAATGATTTCTTCAATAGCTTGTAGTTGATCTCTTAACTGAGAGATTCTTACAAGGTATGATGTTATGCTATCATCATCATTCATTTTCATGTCACGGAGCTCATTTTTCAGACTCATTACTTGTCCAATGTTTCTGACTGAGAAGAGGTTAGTTAGGGCATCGTACATCTTCTTGGATGAGTCAGGATGAGAGATGTAGGGTATCAGGAGGTATTTTACAAAGTCCACTATGATACTCATAGCATTGATGTCATTGTCCTTGAAATTCTCCATAACTGCAACGTTCTGAGGTTCCTTCTCTTTTCCTTCTTCAAACTGTGGTTCCACGATGTTTCCTTTCACGATATCCAATACCTTATTCTTCGCAAGGATGAGGTCAATCCTTGTCTTCCGTGCTCTGAAGTTAGAAGCCCCTTCTAACTTGTTTTCTGACTTCATAGAGTAAGTCATGACTTCTTTGATTTGGTCAACCTTTGACTTTGACCAAAAACTCAAACTTGACGTCTTAGCTTGCTAAGTGTACCAAGAGGTGCGTGATGTTAGGGCACACTAGGCTATCTAAAAATTAGGTCAATCTCTTCACTTCGGTGCCTTAACAAGAGGGTTATGGTTTCGTTGCTACAGCAAAAACTTTGACTGCAACTGTAACTGAGCAAATCCTCCCAATCTATCTTCTAACGGTTAGACTATCCGAAGATAGCGTGGGCCCATAACCTATTAGAAAAGTAGATGTGCTTGTTTAACCATAGACAATATAGCAATATTGTCACCCAACCATAGGCCGAAGCCACCCCCGAGCACCTTAACCTTGACAGAGAATAATTCTGGAAGCAAACCCTATGCCTAATAGCCAATCAATGTAGCGTACCTCTCTCCGGAGCTAGCGCACAAGGCAGAAAATCTAAACCATAACCAAGAGAAAGTCCAAGCCTAAAACCGAAAATACAAGTTGCAATAGCTGCAGCTGCAACTACTCTCCATACTTGCACACTTACTAAATTTCTGCAGTGCACACTAGATTTCTGCAGTGCACACTAGATTTCTGCAGTTGCGAACTGTGTGTGTACAAATGAACTCTGACATCCTGTATTTATACTGCTCTTCCTTAGCTGTTTGGGCCGACTTCTCTTTATGGAGGCTAAAAACTCAATATTAATTATTTTCTTTAGCCGACTTGTCTTCTAGAGTTATGTTCAATGCTTTAGGGTTTCTTCTTGCTTCTCGGAATATTCTATTCTTGTCAAGGTTACACGTGGAGGTTTAATACCTCCCGCAGCTACCATAATATCAACACACTATGGACTGTTGCTTTGTATGTTGAGGGTTTGGTGGCTTGCTGTCACTGTGTTAAGGGTGCCACTTTTGTTGGCTCCTCCTTCTTGTTCGCTGGTACACTTTACTGTTCCCTTTGCTGGTGCTTTGCTGCTTGAAGGGTTTTCTACTAGCTGTCCTATTTACTAGTACCTTCCTTGGCTTGAAGGATGGTGTTGTTGCAATGTATACAGTTTTGTTGAGTGTTTACTTCAGCCTTGTTTGTGGTCCTCCCCTTGGCAAAACTGTGTAACTAACTTCATGGCAGAGATCAAAACCCTGGAGTTTTGATCCATGATTTTTAAACTAATTTTCTGAGCATATAAAAGAGGACAACACCTACATGTGACAGGTACATCTTTCATTGGCTAGAGGTAAGTTAAGATTTATTCTTCTGCATTCAGAAATTATGTTTTATGTTCAGATTTATTCAGATCTAACTGTCTATATTTTAATCTGCTTCAGCTAAATGTTTTTAGTGTTGAACTACATTTGTATTAGTGCACAGTTTTAAAAGATATCACTGTTTTCTATTTTTTTTCCCTAAAATCTAACATGGGATCAGAGCTTAGGGTGTGAAAAGAGCTCATTAGTGGCAAACTCTTGAGCCTGCATAGATCCACATTCAAGGGACTATTTTTGTAGATTAGCAGTTTACAGTATGACTCCATCATTAGACTCTAGAACTCGACATGTTCTAAGGCTGAGACAGCCACAAGTCCAAGTCAAATCTGAGGGTATTGAATAGCAGATCTAGGCTGTTTATAGGAGTTGGTCCAAGCCCTTATGGACTTTACCAACAGAATTTCCCAGCTCTGTTTTGGGCAATCCAGTTTCAGATCTAGATCAATTCTTGAGGCAGCTTGAGGACGACATTCTACAGAAATAAGGAGACCTAATCCTTCCAGAAACAACCTCCAGCACCAACCGCAGCCACTATACGACAAAGGAAAATTGCAGGCCTATCCTAAAAGACTGAGGCAATTCAAGTACAGATCTAAGGCAAGATCTTTGTAGTGAAAAGAAGACTGATTTCAGACTTGACCTATTGCAGAAAGAAAACTGAGTTTCAAAGGAGGTAATGGTATGTTTGATACACATTTTTTTTTTAGGCAGGTTGAGCATTGCCTTAAGACAATGTTTTAAATATGGATGATGATTTTTTTTAGACTGAAGAAATATTGAAAGCCTCTCATCTCATCTGTACCTGAACTTGAAGTGATATCTCTTCAAAAGAAGAGAAAAATATGTCTAGCCTCCATCTCTTCAACAAACTCAAATTTACTTAATTTGAAAAGAACAAGACAGTTTGAAAATTATAGTGGTTGATTGCATGAGAAGTGATTTAAAAGTGTGTTGATTACTTAAAGAGTACAATGTCATCAGTTTTCTGAACCTACAGAAAGCATTGATCAAGTAGTGTAGTTCTCTTCTTTTGTTGAAAACACCTAATGAAATCCTTCAAGAAGAAAATCAAGTTAAATTAACCTAGAATGATGGTTTTCCCATGGGGGTGTTTCCAGGGTCTTGTCGACCAAAGACACAAGTGTCAAATCTGTGGTTTGCATTGTTTTATTTCAGCATTTTAAAGTGTAAAGATCTAGAGGTGTATTTTCTGTTTTGAAGTAGTTTGAATGTGCTAACCATGGACAGCAAAACTTCCTAGCAGCAGCTTCAAAAGAGAAATGAATCATCCCTAAAAGGCAGTCCTAAAACAGCATTTTATCAGACCTGCTAGCAGCCTTCAAACAGCAGCTAGAACAGATCTGTTTGCTGTCAGAAAAAGGACAGAAAAACAGGCCTGTTATTGACCATGTAACAGTCCCTAAGACAGACCTGTAGCAGACTTAAAGGAACCTCGAAATTCTTCATTGTTAAGGTTAAACAACCATTAATTTCTATGGTGGTGAGTCAACTTTGGGCTGAGTGGACACAGGCAGATTCAAAGTGGGGAATTATGGTCCACAGATTGTGTTTTGATGAGGAGTGATGGGGCAAGAAATGTTTCTTGCTCAAGTTCATGACCCTTGCATTTGAGCTTCTCCGAAGTGCCAACACAGACAAGCCTTATATCGAGCATTTATCAGTTTTCTTGAAACATAATTTGGATTTATTTTATCAGGGCAGTATAATCACATTTGGGAGATTCTTGTTACTATCAATATAATCCTTATTGGTCAGTTGATCTCTAAATTGCAAAATAAAGGTTCAGAGAATATTTTGGAGCTTAAGCCTATGGTGTTCTATCATCGCATGCTCCTCCACCAGCTTGCTGATGTTTTTGACTTAATGCATGAATCTGTTGAAAAAGAGAATTATTGTCATCTTTGAACGATGTCAGTGTTCATCTTGGTGAGTAATATCTTGAAGTGGAAATTTGGAGTCCAGGTGTGTTTCATTTGCATTTTAATCACTGAATTTAAAATAAGTATGTGACTACTAAAGATAGCAAGAAGAGCTATGATTATCTTACTGTCAGAATCTCAATTATATTATGGTTACATGATCAAGGAAGCTGTGATCTCAGCATATACTTGTTGATATAAACTAGGTTTTAGAACTCAACAGTATGATGGACTATTATCCCCGATATGAGAGTCCATCAAGTACCCTTTTTGAGTTATTTTTAGGCTGGGTTGTTTTCTTGGTTGAGTCCAATAAATTATCTTGGTAGTTGGGGTATTTCTCCCTCATTTTGGGAACCCTACAGATATCCCTTTTTTTTTTCAAGAGTCCTGAGATTGTAATTGAGCCATTATCCTTGGCACAGGAGCTCAATAAGTTTGACTCATCTTTTCATATTAATCTTGGTACCAGCACCAAGTACATCTTGAAGAGATATGACACTAGATCAGAGTCAAAGGATCTTGTAGGTTCAGAGGGAGCCAGTTTGCACATGCAGGGAGGCAGACATATTATGAGACTCATAGGGAGCAGTCCCAGTATGTGAGTTAGACCATGACATGCAGCAGATGGCGGTGTTGAAAAATTCAAAGCTAGAAGGAATTGACTATAACAAGATCTTTGCTTTTGTTACCAGGTATATTTCCATCTGAATCATTATATCTCTTGCTGCAGTTTTTGGTTGGAAACTTAACCAGATGAATGTTAAGACTATTTTTCTTAACAGTGAAGTTGAGCAAGAGGTTTATATCGAGCAGCCTGGGGGTTTCGTGATCCATGGGAAAGAATCCCATGTCTGCAAGTTAAAGAAAGCCTTGTATGGATTGAAACAAGCTCCAAGAGCTTGGTATGAAAGAATTGACAGTTTTCTTCGGAGTCTTGGGTTCACCAAGAGTATAGCAGATCCCAATCTGTATATATAAAGATTGTACAGAATCATCATGTTATTTTAGTATTATATATGAATGATCTATTCCTTACAGAAGAGGAATATTTGATAGCTCAAACTAAGAGGGAGTTTTCAGCAGAATTTGAAATGGAGGACTTGGGTCTTATGCAATACTTTCTTGGCTTAAAGGTGTGGCAGAATCATGCTACAGGTTCAGATCTAGAAGACCCCACCATTTATCCTCAGATCATTGGGTCTGTGATGTATCTAGTACATACCAGACCAGACATATGTTATGCAGTGAATGCCCTCAGCCAGTTCATGTGCGAATCGAAACATATTCATATGGTTGCTGCCAAACATATTCTCAGATATGTTCGGGGAACTTTAGCCTATGGGCTTACATACACCTCCAGTGGAGGTGTAATGCTTCATAGATATACAGATTCAGATTGGATGGGCAGTACAGTAGACCGGAAGAGTACTTCCGGATATTGTTTTAGTTTGGGTTCAGCCATGATCTCCTGGTCAAGCAGGAAACAGGGCTCCATAGCCTAGAGCAGTGCAGAGGCAGAATACATTGTTGCAAGTGTTGCTAGTAGAGAAGCAGTGTGGCTCAGAAAGCTACTCTCAGATTTGTTCGGTGTTGAGTTGGAACCCACAGTAATCCACTGTGATAACCAGATCTTTCCGTGATTCCTGTGTTTTCATGACAGAACGAAACACATTGAGATGAGATATCACTATGTTCGGGACATAGTGCAAAAGAACATGCTCAATATTCAGTATGTTCCGACGATGGAGCAAACCACAGATAGTTTGACCAAGCCTCTGTCATTGACAAAGTATGTGTACTTTCGAGACAAGCTTGGTGTTGCTGAGAGGGAGTGTTGAAATTAGTGCAGCTACAAGAGCCATTCTCCGGAGGATAGCTAAGACCCTAGCTGAGATCTAGGGCCCCCAATGCACTCCTAGGGTTTCTTGGTTTGGGACCAAGCAGTTAGATCCATGGAAAAAGACCCTAGTAAGGGCCCCTAGTATATTTTTGGGGTTCTTGGTCAAGGACCAAGCTGTAAGTCCCTAGATGTGTTCTAGGGCCCCTGGATGTGTTCTAAAGATTCCTTGCTCGATGCTTGGATTGATCCTTGGATGTGTTCCTTGGTGGTTGATGATGTAAGTCCCTAGATGTGTTATAGGGCCCGTAGATGTGTTCTAGGGAATCCTTGCCTAGTTCTTGGATTGATCCTTGGATGTGTTCCTTGGTGGTTGATGATGTAAGTCCCTAGATGTGTTCTAGGGCCCCTGGATGTGTTCCAGGAAATCCTTTCTTAAACACTTGGGTTGATCCTTGGTCTTGTACCTTGGTGGATGAAAGACCCTAGATATGTTCTAGGGCCCCCAGATGTGTTCCGGGGTACCCTGGTCTTGGACTAAGTAGTTCTTGGTTGTGTACCAAGATATGATGATGTGTGATCTTCTTCCTCTCTCCCGAGATGGTCCATGAGACCTAGGAGCAACCACGAAGATGGACATGACCACATCATGGATGTTTCCTCCTATGCAGTGATGATAAAAGTTTATAAGCCATCATGAGACTTATGTGGACATGTTTTTCCATTGAAGAGGAACCCCTTGACCTTGTCTTGTAGTCCCCCCTTTCTTGTTTTTGTTTCCCTCATTGCTTAATGTAGTGTTGGGGTTTTATAAGTCACTTTGACTTATAATTTTTAATTAATATTTTTATTAATTAAAATTATTAATTAATTATTAAATCTTTTGTTTATTTTATTTTTATTAGGGTTTGACTTAATCCTAAAGATAGGGTTAAAATAGAAAACCTAACCTACCCACCTAAGATATAAATAAGAGCCTACCCCTCTCTCATTTATACACTCTCTCTTCATTCTTCCTAATCTTATTGTTGCTGCAGCTACCTCAGATTGCTTTCTTTGTTTGTGGTACAGCTTTCCTAGTGGACCTTCACTTTCAGATTTGAGGTATTGTTGGATACTTGGCTGGGAGCTTCAGTTCAGTTTTTGGTTATTGATTGAGGAGATACTACAGTCCTCTTTCTCTCCTTGGCTGTATGTGTATGTGTTGGATTTCTTGTTGGCTGCTGTAGCCGCGGACCTTTCCTGTGATTGCCTCGGACCACTCCTTGACTGTGTTTACTTGCTGTGGCTGCCATGGACCTCACCAAAACACCAGCGGACTGTTCCTTGACTGGTTAGAAGAGCCGCAGACTGCTGTAGGTGCCGCGGCCCTCCTTTTGGGTGCACTATCGACTGCTGCTGTGTATGCTGAGGGTTTGGTGGCTTGCTGTCACTGTGTTAAGGGTGCCACTTTTGTTGGCTCCTCCTCCTTGTTCGCTGGTACACTTTCTCCTATGTGTCAGCAAGAGTGCTTCCCACATAGGCATTTTCTCCATACCCACTTTTAATGATGTAGGCATGTAACTCCTGTCCACTTTCAAGAGATGCTGGGCAGGCACATGCCTTGAGAAGTACAACTAAGATATAATTACAGGTTTCATGCGATACCCAATCATTTAAGAAAAAAGTTCAAGAGCTTCCTTACCGTACCCATTTTCAGCATCGTTGGCATACCCTGAGATCAATCCAATCCATGAGACCGTGTCTCGTTCAGGTATATTGGCAAATACTGTGCTTGCATCTTCCATGCCCACAAGAGCATTCCACGCAAGAGATATGAATCAAAGCCAGTTTTGATTATGTGCACATGAACCTGCTAGCCTTGTTGCTAAAAATCTAGCATTGAACCTACACTAGGAATGCTGCAAAGAAATGAAGTGGTTTGGCTTCACTCCTGCAAATAGTAATCCTTTTAATAATTTAAAGACCTCTTTCCTATGTCCATGCTTAGCGTATTCTGAATTTACCAGAGTCCACGAAAACACGTTTTTTCTCAAGCATTTTGTCAAACACTTGGCTTGCATCTCCCCTGCTCCCATTTTTGGCATACAATTCAACAAGGGTAGTCCCCACGATTACATATAAATGAAATGCAGTTTTCATTACATGGGCACAAACCAACTTACCAAATTGTGACCCTGCTACATTAGAACAAACCCGAACCACACTGGCTACTGTGAACTGACTCAACTCCATACCCGCTTCTTGTTTCATTTGGGAGAAGAGTTTCAGGGTTTCCTCACAATGACCGTGGTGAACATATTCGCCGATCATTTGCGACCAAGAATAGACATTTCGTTCAGGCATTTTATCGAACAATGCGTGTGCAATCTCCAAACTGCCACATTTGTCATACATGTTAACAAGGTTGTCTTGGAAAAACACGTCTTCCTCGAAATTGCAATGTAAGAATGAACACTCTTGCTCTGCGATAGAGATTTCGTATCGATGCACTCACGGAGGGAAAAAATTACATAAATGAAAACCATATAATTGCTCGTTGGCTTTCTAGTTACCTTCTGGTTTTGCTATTGACTTTCCTTCGGCAATAACAGATGTAGAAAGTGTAAGGCATCGATACCCACAACACAAGCTCATTTGGTTCCATACTTGAGAACCGCAAACTCTGGCAAATGGGTACATGTACGCTGTTGTTGGATCAATGGAATACCACAATAGAACCAGATTTCAGGCTTCAATGACGTGCAAACAATGAATAAACGAAAGAAGTAGCTTGCGGTTTTGCCATTCTCTATAACGAAGAGGTTTCGTTACAGGTTTTCTTGAAGGGAGGCATGTACGTCTGTTGAACATATAATCCATTCTTGGGATGTGCAATGGAATGGGAAGCGGCGTCGAAGTTGAGCAACACCAACATCTAAGATTGCTTGCGTTGCAGTGAATCCATTGAGTGGGATTGTTGCTTTGAATTTGAGGTAGAGCTTGTTTTCGATGATAGAGGTGAGTCGTGGATAACAGCCTCTTCATTCATTGCTTTGGGAGTATGCATCTCGAGCGCCGCTTCTAAGTTGTGCCTACTGAATTAAATTGACTGAAGAAGGTTTGAGGTAAGAATTTTAAGCGTTGGATTCAGCGAAAATCCAGGGGAGCGAAAGCGTTTAGGATCATCGGCGCATCCACCTCCTTTTCAGGAAAAATTCTCTCCAGAATTCAGTTAAAAAATCTACTTTGGTTGTGATTCATGGTCTTCTCACCTTCAGGGATTTGGGCAAATCTGAATTACAGTTTTTTTCTGAAATGCATTGAATGGGTGAGCACTGAGAACGTTGTTCAAGTGTTTTTTATTTATTTTTGAGAGAAAGGAAGAAAATTTAAATTACTATCGCACACAAGAACATGGTTACATAAAAAGGAGAATTAAATTAGGCATATTCACTACGTAGCCGATCGACTATTAAATTAATGTTTGTGTTTTGGGTGCCTCTTTTTTAGGCTAGGTTTAAATATCCTACATAACGATATTTAATGTTGCATTGAGGTCCATATGTATCGTTGAATAGTGCATAAGCATATGTGTCATCGGGGTGATAAAATCAAATTGGTGTTTGTTCCTTGCCCTTCTATGTGAGGAAGTCACTTAATATACCTCACCCACAACAAGTGAGTGACTTAACGTATGTCACCCTTATGTATTAGTTGAGTTACTTAGCATATCTCATTTTTATTAGATGGACTTAATGTTAAAATCATTGCCCTTCAAATGGTTAAATGAGTGGCTCATATCCTTGCCTCTCACCCACCAGAGGTGAGTGCCTGAGTGCCTTTTATAGTACCTTGTTTTTTTGTAGTCGATTTACTTATATTATCACCTCGATAATGCATTTATGTTATTCAACTGTGTATATGCATCTTGCCATAGCATTAAATGTTGTTGTGCATGGTGCTTAGTGCTTGCCTTTTTTTTGTAATGCGAGAAAGAATATATACAGAGAACATTCAGTGAGTATGTCTCTCTAACCTACATTGACTCTATAATGGGACTTTGTGATTAGGGGTGCATTCACCCTACAATAAGACTCTAGTTAGGTGTAGAAGTTTGATGCAAAATAAAACACTTATACAATGAGACTCGGTAATTGGCCTGCATTCTCTCTACAATAAGACTTTGTAATTAGGTGTAGAAGTTTAACGCAAAATAATCACCACTTAATTAGCATCATTGTACCATAGTCAAACACAACAATCACTCCTACCCCAACAATAGCAAGTGATATGTCACACCCCTCCTTCACATTGTCACACAAATCGACGCTCAAAAAAAAAATCTTAGTGATAATTATGGGCAATTTTGCCTTGTCACCACTCGTTGCCTCTCCATTAGAATTGGTGCTTTTCTAGTCTTGGGGGGGCTACTAGTGGTGACAGGGCTAGATTGCCTATAATTACCACTCGGATCTATTCTTTCTTCTTAGTGCAAATTTGTGTGATGACAAATTGGCACTATTGTTAAGGCTTTGCCAATCCTAAGTTGTTTATAATGACATCAATGAGAACTCATTTGTTTGGTTTTTATTTTTCTATCTCACTTGGTGACTCCATTTTTGTAGGGTCATTTCATTTCAATCCCAAATGTTGGTTTCAGTTTGTAGATGACACGTTTGTTATTTGGCCTCGTGGCCATTCCAACCTAACCTTCTTATTTCACCATCTTATTAACCTTTCCCCTCACTTCCAATTTACTATGGAAACCCAAAAGAAAAATTGCATTCTCTTCTTGGATGTTCTTATCTCTTGTCTTCCTAATGGCTCCCTTTCCCACCAAGTTTACATGAAGAAGACCCATACGGATAGATACCTTCATGTCACTTCCCACCATCATCCGACTCAAAAATCAGTTATCCTTAAAACCCTAATTACTCGAGCCAAACACATTTTTGCCCCTCAATTGCTCGCAAAGGAGAAAGCCCACCTAACCAAGACCCTTTTGTCCAATGGCAACTCTCTCACTCAAATCAACCAAGTCTTTCACTTGGCCAACAAACCTAAACCTAAATTATCCTAATCCCCCTCCCTTCTTCGTGCACTCATCACCCTCCCCTATATCTAAAGCACCACCGATCTTATCTCAAAACTCTTGGCTAAGAAGAATATTGAAACCGTATTCAAACCCTGTAAAACCCTTAAACAACTTTTTAGCACTGCTAAAGACAAATCTGACCCAATGCTTGGCCCAAGAGTTTACTAGATGCCTTGCTCCTGTGGAAAATCTTACATAAGTCAAATCGGCAGATCCTTCAAACTCGTCTTAAAGAGCATATAGTTGATACCACCCAAAATCGTATCTCCAAATTAGTTATCGCTAAACACTCCTTTAAATCCAAGAACCTCATTTGTTTTGACCAAACCAAAATTCTCACCTCAACCTCTTATTACTCCTCTCACCTCATTCGATAAGCTCTCGAAATTGAGAAACACCCTAATAATTTTAATCGTGAAGATGGCTACAAACTTAGTCAATCATGGAAGCCCACCATTCATCACCTTAAACATTAGGCTTTGTTTTCATTCACTTGATTATCTCCTTCCTTTCCTTCATCTTCAATCTTTCACTTCTATTCTTGTTCCTCGCAATCTTTATGTTCCCTTTAGTGTCATTATTTTGTTGAAACCTCCTTACATCTTTGTTTTCTCTTTGTCACTTTCAATTTAACTCTTTTACTTTATTATCTTTACTATCATCCATTATTAACATTATTATTAAAACTTATTCACTTTTTATTACCTTATTTTTATTATTTTTTATTACCTTATTTTTATTATGAACAACTTTCCATACTTCTTTATTTTCAACACCTATTAAAACTTTAGTTTCCCCTCTACTTAATTTTCTTTATTAATATTTGTTCCATTAATGTTGGATCTATTCCTATCTCGTGGGTTCATAATTGATCTAATCTTGGCCTCTCAATCTTTATGGTTCCCATTAATATCATCATCTCACTAAAGCCACCTTATACCTTTGTTTTTAATTTAAATTATTTTTTCTTTATTATTATTTTTATTATCTTATATTAACAACATTATTAAATTATATCTTATCTTAAATTTTTAATTTTTATATGATATCTTAAATCTATCTTAATTACTTTCATTTCTTCATTATTTTCAATTTTTAACTCTTTCACTTTCTTATCATTAATATTATATTGTATTAACAATATTATCAAATTTAAAAGAATTATGATCATTCTATTATTAATCTATCTATCTTAATTACTTTCTTTTTTACATTATTTTCAAAAATCGTTAATTTTATATTCACTTTCTTGTATCATTATTTAATATCAATGATTAATTTACTATTTTTTAACATTTGAGCTTAACGGTTAATTATGTCTATATCTTATCCTCAACAATCATTTTTATTTTTCTTCTTTAAATACAAACCTCAACACTTGTTTCAAATATGATAGCTTCAAGTGTCTGTGATGATGGGTGGAGTGTCCACTCGAAACATTCACGATGTGAGGTGCTAGGTCAGTAACTTGCTCTGGGTCTAGCCGACTCTACGCCTGGGACTGGATCTAGCTCACTAAGGTCAGCAACTGGATCTCGATCCCTAGTTTTAGGCTCTGCTACTGTTAGTGCTACTGGTGCTTTAACAATTTCCATTGGTGATGCTGGTGCTACTGCTGGATCCACGACTACTGAAACGACTGTTGTTGTAGGCTATGGCTCTGTATCTGCGGGCCCTGGGTCATTTGCTGAATCGACCAAGTGTCTGTGATGATGGCTGGAGTGTCCACTCGAAACATTGGATGTTTCAAAACCTAATACACAGTTTTTATCCAGAAAAATCTCTAACATTTTGAACAATTTTTCCAAAACAAGAAATATGGATCAACGCATAAGACTCCATCTAGGTTAGCAAGTGCTACAAGTATTTCCATTGACTCCAAGGTAGTTCTTCCTCATCAATCTACTGGTAGCATTTTGGCAAGTGTTTTGGTAGGTTCTCCTTTGGTAAGTTCATCCAGTGATATCTCAGCTTCTTTTTCATCCAAAACTAGTAAGATGGTTGGAATTTCTATTAGGTTTACTCTTGGTGTTTATGCTCCCTTAAATTTTGCTACAATTCCTAATCAACCTTGTGACATCTGTGTAGGAGAATACAAAAAAAACCTTTCTAGGTTTGTAGGAAATAATGCCATATCGATTGATGATAATCTGACTTCCTTCTTGAATGTTGCATAGAACATGGAGATTGAGCATGGAGACGTGGTTATGAAGATGTTAGTGCAAACCCTTGAGGTGGATGCACATGCATGGTACAAATCCATCATGGCGAACTCCATTAATGATGGATGTGACTCATTCAAAAGGTAGTTTATAGCCAAGTGGGGAGAAATATGATAACACGTTTTAATTGGGAGAGTGCACTACCATTGAGAAGAAAGAGAATGAGAAAATTGTGGGGTTCCATAGTCGCTTTGCCAAGTTGCAAGCAAGGATCTTGCAAGTGGTTAGCCCAATTGATGGTCTTGCTTTAGTATTTATATCAATGCATTTGATGAATTGTTTAGTTTCTTTCTTAGAGAAAAGGATCCACAGAACTTGGAGGTTGCTTATGTTGTTGCCTTAAAAATCAAGAAGAATATGAACATGGTGAAGAATGCCCATTCAAACTCATCCTACCTATTCGATCCATATGGGAAGGCAATATATGAGCCTAAAAGGGAGGGCAGTGAGTCAAGTGAAATCCCTACCAAGTTCGTGGATTTATTGTATGATTCAAGAAATAAGATTATTGGGATCAAGAAAAATCAACAAAATTGGTAGGTTGCCCCTACAAATCACTACACTTTTATGTCAATGCAACGCCCTCCTAGGAGGTCTTTCCAGCAAGAAAATCAAGTTGAAGCATAGAAATTACCTATATTAATCTCCAACAACAATTATGTGGTGGTTCCCTCTTTCAGACACTACTACAGGGCATGTGATTTGCCTCATAACAAAGAGGGTTTTAGTCTATTTGCTCAAACCACCTACTTGTTCATTCAAAGTCATTCAAATGAGGCATCTGAATAGCCAGAAGACTCCCTAAACATTTTATCCATGGATGAAGAAGGTTGTTTGGCACGAGTATATCAAGTCCTTAACCAAAGTACAAACAATGAATGTAAGGTTTTTCCTCTAAATTCTATTTAACTTAATGCATGTCAAATAATGTGTTGCCTACAAGTATGGATGTCTCGGGAGGTCAATTAGTAGTCTGCAAAGGTCCCATTATTGACAGATGTCTGATGAAGGGGAATGTTTTAGTTGCTAAAATTAACATGACATATGTTGGAAGGTGTAATATAGTTTATGGTCCTCAAGAACAACATTAAATGGTTCCAAATATCTATCCATAGGTCACTACCTCAAACCATTTAGATTCTTTGCCCATGCACATCAACACATTGACTTGGTACATGAGTTGGAAAAGATTAAAATTTCTCGTCCCACTTCAGGATCTTATTCACATGCCAAGACAAAAGAGTTCCATTATCAAGTTCTTGAGTTTAGGAGGCTTGATTGATCTATTGGATTATTATCTCCAAGTATTTCTAGGTATGAACAAACTTGATGAGCATCTTCCATTATACATTTCATTATTAGTTAATGGTCTTTTACTTAGAAACTATATGCTTGATTTTGGAGCTTCTACTAATGTGATGACATTGGAAGTGATGAATGAGTTAGGGCTTAAAATTTCTAGACCTTATTAAAATGTACAAGCAATGGATTCATGAGAAGTGTAGGTTTGTGGGGTCATGAAAGGCCTCAAGGTCCATTTACTTGAGTATCTAGATAGAGTATTGACCATGGACATTGTGGTGAGTAATTGCATAGCTAAGTGGGGCATGCTCTTATCTAGAAAGTGGGCAATCGATGCAGGAGGTAGTGTCTGGATGGATTGGTTCTATGCACACATTCCAATGGAAAATTTGTATAGGTAATATTGTTTAGAGAGAAAATGATGTTGCATAGCATTAACGATCCAAAGAAGTTGGACATTAAACCTTTATATCATGAGCCATCTAAGCTAGACTTGGGTACATATCTTGTGATGAACAATTTCAAGCCACCATTTGCACCACCCGAGCTTGTTGGTGAGAACTTTTCGGAGGAATTGTGGACCATATTGAATTTCAATGGTGCACAATTTAGGTTAGGAGAAGTCATGAGGGTTGTTTCACTTCCCCTATAGGTAATAGTTTTCCATTTTACTTTCAATTGGAATTTGAATGTACTAACAAAATATGGTCGAATATGAGGCCTTGTTGTTAGGTCTTGACCATGCAAGGAAGATGGGAATAAAGTTGATTAAAGTACTCGGTGTTGTAGAGCTAGTGATCAAATCAAGTGATGGAATTATGTGAAGAAAAAAACTCGATACTTAAGAGGAATTGGGAAGCAACGTGCGATGGAATTGAATGCTTTTTAGCACTTTCTATTATTACTATCACGAGGTATAAAAAGCAGGTAGCAAGTTCTATGATGTCATCATCTACATGCTTTCAACAATGTATGGTCATTCCTCATACTGGTACTTGGTTGAGGTCATATTTAGGCCTACTATTCCTTACAATATTGTTTTTTGGCAAGTTTTTGAAGATGAAAGGCATATATTTAATTTTTTAAATTACATTAATGAGTTTTCATCTCATCTAGTTGATGAAGCATAGGAGGGTGATCACCCATTCATCCAATTAAGGAATAGGATGATCCCAAAAGGTTTAGTACCCTTAGAGAAGTTATTTGATAAAACTGATATTTTTAAGGGAACTAATAAATCTGATGTTGATGAGAAAATTTGAGCTAAAAGTTGGTTCCAAAGAGTGCCCTACATTCGTTAAAATTGGCCAAGATTGTACCTAAGAGAAAAATAAGAAGATTGAGATGTTGGTGCATAAATATAAGAATGTATTTGCATGGTATTACAATGAGCTAAATACATGTGATGCATAGGTAATCAAACATGAAATTCCATTGAAGGAGGGCACCAAGCCTTTCAAACGGTGCCATAAGCATATGAACCCCAAAGTAGCCCTAGTTATTCAAAGAGAATTACAAAATATTTTGGAGGCTTATATCATCACTTTAATTAGATATTCCAATTGGGTCACTAATGTAGTTCTAGTGAGGAAAAAGAGTGGAGAGATCCACACGTGCATTGACTATAGGAACCTTAACCTAACATCTCTAAAGGACAATTATCCTCTTCCCAGCTTGGAACATGTACTTCAAACAGTAACATGGTTAGGGATGTTGTATATGCTTGATGGATTTTTTTGGCTATAATAAGGTATTTGTGACCAGTAATGATAGGTGTTGTAGGGGATAGTCGACTCTGTCAACTAGACCCGCCAGTCGACATGAAATAGTCGGTCGACTGTGGTAGTCGGAAATGTAAGTTGGTCGAAGTATCTACTAACCGATCGACCCAGGGTATTAAGTAGTTACAACTGCCTAGTAACTAGACATATAGGAATATAAATAGACAAACACAAAGAGACTTTGATAGCTCTATGTGAGAGATTGTATACATTTTACTCCATTGTTATATCCTTTAATAAATATAGATATTTGGTTTCTCACTACTTATGTATGTATTTGCCTATATCTATATGTGTGTATCTTCTATGTTGCTTATGTAAGGATTATTGGTAACTCTCCCTACTTTCCCCTAAACTACAACATTGGTTTTGTTGCTGGTAGTTCTGGACCTGGGCATGCAGAAGTATACATAAATGTTAACCTTTCAAGACATACATGAATGGTGAGAGCGCAAGACTGAGAATGCATTAAAAACTATGCCAGAAAAAGCAATCTTTCACTTGCAGAAGCAAGAGCAAGGTTCTTTTCAGAAACACACAAAAGATTTTTAGAAGCCACCCCTGAAGCGTTATTTCAGTACATCAACAAGTTGGGTAATGCATTTGACAATCGGCGAGAAACTTGGCCTCAAGCTTACAAAGAGAGGATGAATGAATTTGCACGACTGGTTCGAGAGAGTTATTGAAGACTATATTTCAAAGAAAGTCGTCGAAGATCAAACATCTCTTGATAGAATAAAATAAAAATTTTACACCAACTTGCACGACATATTCTTGTGTACTATTCTGAGACTGCTTCATAAATTCCTCCTCTACAAGGGAGTCGGTGACACCATTCAATACTGGCCTCAACTAGGCACACCATTACCAAATAGTAACTATCAAGAGAAGGACAAAGAGTGGGAAGGATTTCTCGACACAAATTGCAAAGACACAAGACAATCTTGGGATTATTTTTTGAATAAATAAACATGGCCAGTAGTACCGACTCTGAGTAAGTCGAGGTGGGGATGGGGGGTCGGTCGAATTTGTGAGATGCCACAAGGAAATCATATCAGGAGTTCTGATTACTGAAGTATAAATGTTGTCGAGAGGAAAGCAAGCATACAAGCAATCTGTCGATATCCAGAGAATAGAGCGAGATAAAAGGAAAAAGAAAAGGGAATAACTTTGTAACCTGTGGAACAATTAGAAGTCGAATAGTAAGATAATCGAGGAGGGTCAACCGAATAGAGCGTGTGAGCAATGTGAGTCTGAAATGAATCAACAAGAGCTGGCAATAACAACAGTCGTGACAACCCTCAAAAGAAGACAAGATGTAGAGTTGATAGAGGATAGATTGAATGTCTATCAACCAAAAGATGAACCTAAAACCATGGATTACAAAGACTCGGGACCAGCGATACACACTTCCCCCATGCAAAAAACTAGCCCGTGGATAAAAGAATTCCTCCAGCAACGACTTCAGATCGATGACCAATCTACAAGGTTATGGTACAGAACCAATGAACATGGCAACCTATGAGATGTGCTCATTGTTGAGCCAAAAAGAAATGAAATTGACAACATGCTCATCCAAATTAAGGATCTCACCGAATCGACCCCCCTGCCAAATCTATTATCAAGATAAGAAAGTAGTTATAGTCATGAGCCGACACGACCATTGGACTGATGCTTAGTCGAATATAAAGATCAAAGTTCTCAAACCGAAGAGATACTTTCTATAGTTAAAAGGAAACAATTATTTCTGGAGTATCACCTAATAAAAGATCAACCAATAGAAAAAATGACACAAGAAAACTCGACCAAGGATTCGACGACTCAGTAAAAAATTGTGGTAACTCAAACACCACTGAAAGAAAATCCCTATAAAAGGACAATAAATATGGGGTTTAACCACATACCCCTGTACAAGGGAGATGAGGACCCAAAAAGACATTGATTCGTGTGCGAGAAATTTTGGGATGCTGCATACATCACCGACGAAGACAAACAAATGGCACAATTGAGAGCCGCCCTTCGACATCATGCCCTGACATGGTTTATGAACTATACAAAAAATCAAAATCGGAAAAAAGTTGGACATAAAAGATAGTTTTCTATCATTTTTCAAAGTCCAAGATGTCACACACTTGGTTGCATAAAAGTTAAAGGAAATAAAACAACGATCAGGTGAGTCAGTATGAGAGTATGATAAAAGATTCAAATATCTCTTGAGCCAAATTTTGATAGCAATCGATCAAAGCTTGCTAGTTCAATGGCACATCGTTGGTTTATTACAACAGATCTTCTCACCATTGCACTTGTACAAAATTACCACTCGCGAAGATGCGTTACAAAAGGCACAACACGTCGAGATGGACGATGATTGTGTCGACTAGAAGACTTGAAGAAAAAATAGATCATTTACAACAAACGATAAAGAATCTGTCCATAAGAAGAAATGAAATTTAGTGCACTTGATGCTGCAAAGAAGGACATACGAAGGAAACGTGTAGCCTCAATGATCAACCACCAACAACAATAGATGCACATAGAGTACAAGCTCATAAATATTGTAACATATGCATAGCTTAGAATGATCATAATGTACAAGATTGTCCACATAATTTGAAGAACACTAAGTGGTGTCACATATGCGAAGCTTCTAATCACAAAACATTGAAATGTTCCTTCATCGCATGAAATCAAACCAATGTATGAACAACCTGCCACATAAAATCCACCGACTAAGGTAACAATTATGGTCGAAGAGACAACTACTACGGTCGAGGTCGAGGAGGTCATGGTTGATTTGGTGGTTGAGGTCGAGGACGACCATACTGCTACAATTGTTGGAAAGATTACCACATCAGTCCAGATTTCCCAATGAAAGATATAATCAATTTGAAATTTTGCAATATATGCGGCGTCGGTGACCACTCATTAGAAGAGTGCCCAATAGTACTTGACAAATTAATGACTAAAAAAAATGTAAATCTTCTACATGCAATATCAAAAGAAGAAGTATTGAATTCAAATAACTTAAATGTCATCACAAGATCCAGTGCAGGACGTGAACTTAATAGTGCCACATTACAGGACCAACATAAACATAAGAATAGCTTCTTTCCAAATCCGTATAAAGAAGAAAAAATTATGAAGGAATCTATCAGATTCTTTAAGAAAAACAATGGAGGACATCATGAATATATTCTCCAAGTAGTTCTACAACTACTACAGGAAAAACAATCAATCAGTCGATTACTAGAATTACTAAATATATTAAAAGAATACAAAGAAGGACAAAGGCCATCAAAGGATGTCAGGCAACTTTCGTATAAGAATAAAGATTATGATCCACGTGTCGACCTAGAAATCAATGAAGTGTCAATCAAACAAGTAGTTGTCGATTTTGGATCTCAAGTCAATATCCTACCCTGAGAAACTTGGATAAGTTTAGGTCTTTAGGTCGACCTGCTCTAGCACCAACTCTGAACTATCTCAAACTTTTGGATCAAATATTGATAGAGCCCATTGGTATACTCAGAAATGTAGATACTCAAATAATGGGTATTATGAATCAAGTCAACTTTGAAGTCATCGACCTAGTCGAGGGGATGCCAGCTTATGTAGCACTTGTTGGTCGACCATGGGGTCAGAAGATGAAAGCAAATATCTCTCTAGAGAAACATAGAATCAAGTTAAAAGGCGATGGGAGAAAAACAATCATTCCCTTGGATCCAAAAGAAGGAAATCCATGCACTGAATCATGGGATGAAGACCGAGAGGCTCGCTGCCTGTATCACATAAACAATGAACAAAGATATTATGTAGAACTGATTGCACAAGAGGAATTTTTGAGAGAATCTCCCATGTCGGTCGGACATAACTCCGACTCTGCTTTATATAATTGGAAAATCAAGAATTACGAAGCACACATGAAATATTGTTGGTCCATTAAAATCATCACAAAGCATCTGAGAACGTGCTACTTGAACCAAGCAGTGCCAATAGTATATGAAAATAAAATCTGTCAGACTCCCACTCTCATACCCACCGATAACCGAATAAGCAAGCCTTTATGATATAATGAACGACATACACCTTCGACACATGTTGAAGAAGTATTGAAATCCGTTGGAGAGCAAGGAAGAATGAAAAGCCTCATAGAAACATTCACAGGCCAAGTTGCAAGATGGTGGGAAACATACTCCCCCTGGTTACAAATGTGGACGACTGTGTCAACATACTTCATCAAATGTTTCAGAGAATAGAAGTTGTCCAAAGCAACTGATATCTCCATTTTCAAGATTGGGTATGACCCAATAGAACATATTCAACGATGTGAAAACGAATGGCAAAGGATAGGTTGCAGAGACGAAAGGGTATGGCCCCACATGTTTCCAAGCACGTTAGATGATATACCAAACAAATGGTATAATATTGAAGAAGCTTGTGGCCACATGGTAAATTGGGAAGAAATTAAACAAATTTTTGTGCAAGACTTTGAATTTAATCCAGAAGAAGAAAACTTGAAAGAAGCAACACAAGAAATCAAAAACTTCTTAGAAAATCCAACACCCGCTCCATAGAAAGAAAAAGGGAAGATGAAGATGGATTTAGGATCGACATCGACTTGCAATCTTGTGTTGACATTAAATAAGGAAGTCTTGATGACAAGAAGACTCGACATGGAAAATATAAGATGCCCAGGACAAAGATTTCAATGGAAAAAGGACCACCCAACATTGCAGAATCATGTGAAATCAGCATTCGTTATAGCTACATAAAAAAAAAAAAAAAGGTCGGGAACAACCTAAATTCCCAAAATTTTTCACAAAAATCAAAGAAGGGGAATGTTATCTGAATGAAGAAAAACCACCAGAATGGATGGAGGCCGAAATTAAAACAAAATAATTCGGCATATCAAATGATGATCACCAAAAAATGGTTCGAATAGGTGATTATTGGACGGACAAGCAAATAGTTGACATAGTCAACCTCCTAAAATAATATCAAGACATTTTTTCCCATGGCTACAAGGACTTGAAAGGATTTGAAATGACTTGTAGAGTAAATGGGAGAGATGAAGATCAAACTCATTCCAGGAGAAAAACCAATCAAAAAATGACCATACAAACTAGCCCATAAATATAAGTCGATCGTTCAAAAAAAGATCGAAGGAATTCTATAAGCAGGTACCATTTACCCGATTGACAAAGCAGCATGGGCAAGCCCCATGGTGGTGCAACCAAAGAAACGTGATCCAAAGAGGCTAAGAATTTGTTTCGATTTCAGGGGACTCAATAAATTGACCATGACAGATCTATTCCCTACCCCCTTCATTGATGAAATCATTAATGAAGTCGTTGGCCACAAATGCTACTCATTTAACGATGGATTCTCGGGTTATAATCATGCGTCGATAGAAAAAGAAGATCAACCAAAGACAACATTCATCTCAAAATTCAGATCCTTCGCCTAAAAAGTCATGCGATTTGGATTGAAGAATGCACCAACAGTCTTCTCGAGAATAGTTGTTAAAGCATTTCAAGAATATCAAATTTCAAGAATAGTTGTTAAAGTATTTTCAAGAATATATATATATATATATATATATTATATAGAGACATATATATATATATATATATATATATATATATTAGTTACATATATATATATATAACCATATTATTCCACTGGACGACCTGACTTATTGGGTTGTCTACTTTGACGACTGGACGATATACAACCTATTTAAGAATCATACACAATGGCATAGTCTTATGCTAGAACGGTGCAGGCAAATCCAACTATCATTAAACATTAAGAAATCTGCATTCGCTACACCAATTGGAATCATGTTAGGACATGTGGTATGTAAAGACAGAGTAGAGGTCAACATGGCGAAGATTAAAATTATTCTTGACTTAAAGTCGCCCGTGAACCAAAAACAAATAATTTTTTTCATGGGGCACACTAGATACTATAGAAAGTTTATACACCACTATTCGGTCATCACATTTCCAATGGATGAACTTCTACAAAAAGAAATCGAGTTTATATAGAGCTGGGATTGCCAGGAATCATTCGAATTCCTCAAGAAGATGTTGGTTGAAGCTCCAATACTAAAATTTCTTGATTGGTCGAAAACGTTTCATGTACATGTCAATGCTTCCAATCTCATTGTCAGGTCAGTCCTAGCACAACCATACGACGACACAATCGATCATCCAAACACATACACAAGTCGAAAATTGAACAAATCAGAAAGAAACTATTCGACCACGGAAAGAGAAGCCTTATCAATGATATTCACTCTACAAAAGTTTCGTCATTACTTGCTTTCCAATCCATTCACATTTTTTACAGACCATCAAGCATTGAAATATTTGGTTAATAAACCGGTCCACCAAGGCAAGATCTGTTGTTGGTTATGCTTATTTTAGGATTTTGAGTTCAACGAAATCATATGACCTTGAAAATAGGACGTCTAACTCGACCACCTATCACGACTTGAAACGAGAGAAGAACATGCATTGAAGACGACCTCCCAGATGCACACTTATTCTGAATCAAAGTTTCCCCTAAGGATTTAGAAGGTACAACAAATTTCTTAAAAGAAGGAAAGGCTCCATAAGATCTACCGACAAACAAAAACAAAGTACTAGCCTTAAAAGTTGCATCGTTTACAATCATAAATGGGTATTTATACAAAATGGGAATCGATGACATCCTAAGGAGATGCGCACCTGAACATGAAAGGGAAGATGTCATTAAAAAGGCTCACGCAGGACCAGTTGGGGGCCACTTCCAGGCCAACACGATGACCAGAAAGATATTGTAAGCAAGCATGTGGTGGTCGACTCTACATAAACACTATCGGGATCAAGTTAGAAATGTGATAGTTGTCAAAGGCTTGGGCAACCTATGTGGAAAAATGAAATGCCTCTCAGTTCAGTAAATCCTAAACGAGCATTTGAAATATGGGCCATCAACTTTGTTGGGCCCTTTCCACAGAAGGCAAGAAGAATCAGTGCTAAGTGTATCATCATTGTTGTAGAATATGTGACTAAGTGGGCAGAAGCTGAGCCAGTTGAATCATGTACCAAAGAGATCACAACAAAGTTTATCTATGAGAATATAATCACAAGGTTCGACTGTCCTCTTACACTAATTAGTGACGAGGGAACACACTTTGTGAATGAAACAATTAAAGTCTTGCTAGTGAATTTTTTTATCAACCACATATGAGCGACAACCTATCACCCAAAAGTAAATGGGGCAGTCGAATCTTAAAAAAAAACATTACATAAAGGACTTTCAAAGATTTGCAGCATCAACAAAGATGATTGGGACGGAAATATTCCTGTAGTACTATGGGCTTACATATTAGCATATAAATGATCGACAGATCAAACTCCATTCAATATTGTCTATGGGAAAGAAGTTGTTATTCACTTGCACTTTTGGACCAACTCTGACAGGGTTGCAACTGTAGCAAAATTTGACAACAGTAAAAATATGAACGAACAATTGTACCAATTGAACAAGCTGGAGGAAGGAAGACTAATCACAATACATCAATAAGAGGTCCAGAAGCAACATCAGAAAGTGTGGCACAACCGACATATAAAGAAAAAAGATATAAAAAATGGAGATTTAGTTTTGATGTATGACAATCATATAAAAGGTAAAACAAGAAAACTAGAGACAACATGGATTGGGTCATATGTTGTCGAAGATATTCGACCAACTGGAGAAGTCCAACTTAGAACATTGTTGGGGCACCCATTCAAAAAATTAATTAATGGTGTCCGCCTAAAAAAGTATCACCTGTAAAGGACAATAACCCTGTTGGCAAAATCTAGTAGGGAAATGCCAACAGGGAGGTAATCTGACATTCTTTTCGGAGTCAGAACAATATCGAGTAATCATGTACTTATGAAAATAAACCCTTCTTAGTTTTGTAAAAAAAAAATCGGTTATCAATTCAAGTAGAGAAAACCGTCAAAGAAAAATTAAGTATTAAAAACCCATCAAAGTATCAAAGAGAAAGCAATAAAGAATGATGATGGAAAGAGGAAGAAGTCCCTGGTCGAGCCTGAGACAAAGAAAACAAAGGCATGATCGACATACCACTCCATCACCTGACCTAAGGAAAATACTAAAGAAAATACAATCAAGTGATCGGGATAGATCGACATCAAGCAAGTGGGGATCAAGCAAGAGGGGGAACTATCAATATCATCAAGATAGAGTAAGGCATAACAAACTGGATGAGCACATAAGTCACAAGGAACATTGACTAAGTCGCACCGACAACAAAAAACTTGACGAGTTAAGAACAACAGTCGAACGACCCATATATCGACCGTGCATTAATGGAGTAGATATTGTCAGTCAAACTCATGAAAATACCAACCAAGGAAACATCAAGGGGTGTATAGAAGATGCATTCAATTTGTGTCAAGTAAGGACATACAAGAATAACAAACACATTAATGACTAACACAAAAGATCGCTTCACAACAATCTCCAGATACTCTTGACACGTACGAACAATTATTCAGGATCCACCATTATTAATGCCTAACGGGGCTCACACGAATTCCAGTTTAGCACTGACATAAACATCCACTCACACAAAGTTCTCTAACTCTCAAAAATCATAACTACAACTCACACACTCACAAATCATCCGACTGGGACAACCAATTTATATTCGCGAGACAAATGGGATTTGTAAGTGTAAAACAAAGCAGCTACGATCACACCCAAATCATCTCGGTCATAAAGGACAATGACCATCTTCAACCCTACACTTCTATATCTTGAGATATTTAGGCGCATACGAAATATTTTGCCATCACCCAGATTACCTTCCATATCACAACTCTATATAATAGAGCTTAAGAATGGGGAATACCCACTTTACAAAGAGTTAAATTATAAAACATAAACAATGGGGTCGAAGAACTTAGCAGACGACTACCCCCCCCGGAACCAGAACTTAGAAATCAGAAGCATATCAACCATCTTGGTCATAGATGCCAGAAGAAGAAATTTTCTACCTCATAAAGGCACATATGCTCCTATGTGGTTTCAATCATTCAACTCTTAGAGGAAACACAACATTCGATAATCATCCCAACGAATGGTGAAGGAAACCACAGTCTAGTTTAGGTTACTTGAACAGAGCCCATAAAGAAAATGTCAAAATATCGTTTCAAGTAACACTTTTGTGTGAGAAGAAATGACTATGGACTCAAAACCAAGGATGCTCTCAAAATAAGGACTTTAGTCAATTCAGACGCAATACAAATGGAATGGCCTATGTACAAGCAGATAACATATTCGACCCAACAAGCATATAAATATGACCAACACATTAGTTCCACAGAAAGGAGACGCAGTCGAATTCACCAATGGTGGAACTCCAGGTGAAGCAGAGAGGTCAGATGAAACACCTTGTGTCGGTCATGCACATGGAAATTTTGTTCCCTTATACTTCAACTTTTCTTCTTCTTTCCATATTCTACTTCTCAATATTGTAATCAAGTTTTGTAAAAGATGATTTTTGATACTCCCCTCTTGCTTGGGATGGACAAGGAATTAAGGTGGGGGAAGATGTTGTAAGGGCTAGTCGACTTCGTCGACTAGACCCGCCAGTCGACTCCGTCGACTATACCCGCCAGCCGACTAGAAATAGTCAGTAGACTGTGGTAGTTAGAAATGTAAGTCGGTCGAAGTATCTGCTAACCGACCGACCGACCGACCCAGGAAGTTAATTAGTTACAACTTCCTCATAACTAGACATGTAGGAATATAAATAGAAAAGCATATAGAGACTTTGATATCTCTGTGTGAGAGATTGTATACATTGTACTACATTGCTATATCCTTTAATAAATATAGATATTTGGGCTCTCACTACTTATGTATGTCTTTGCCTATATTTCTATGTGTGTATCTTCTATGTTGCTTATGTAAGGACTGTTGGTAACTCTCCCTACTTTCCCCTAGACTACAACAACAGGTATAATACCACTTTCACTATTTTTTAGGGCACTTATGCATATGTAAGAATGTCCTTTGAATTGACGAATGTTGGAGCTATATTCCAACAAGAAATGGACTATGCATTTTTTTACTTTTTGTATAAATTCATCAGAGTGTATTGAGATGATATCGTTGTCTTTTCTAGAAATAGGGAAGATCATATTGAGTACTTAAGAAAGACTTTTTACAAGTGCAATTTCTTATGTATTTCACTCAATATAAAGAAGTCAAACTTGGGGGTTTTGAGGGGACTTTTGGGACATGTCATTTCAAAAGAGGGTGTGATAATTGATCCAAAAAAAGTGAAGGGTATTTAGGAAGTTCCATTGCCTAAGCCTAAACATGCATTTCAAGCCTTCTTTGGTCACATTGTGAGGCCATTCATACCCAATTTTGTGGATATCATTAAGCCCTTATCTAACATGTTTAAGAATGATCATGACCTCACATGGAGTGGAGAAGCAAAGAAAGCATTCATAGACATTAATAAAGCACTTTGCCAGGGTTCGATTTTGATTATCCTAGACTATGGGAAGGATTTTCAATTGTTTTCTTTTGCTTCTAATTACACTATGGTTTTTGTTTTATTTCACAAAAATAAGTAAGGTAATGAGTAGCCTATTGCATTCATGAGAAAGGAAATTTAGGGGGTTGAGTTAGCTTATACATCAATTGAAAAACAAGCTTATTCCTTAGTAAAAGCACTCAATTATTTTTGTGACTACTATTGAAATGCCAAAATTGTAGCTAACATTCCTCATCCCATGGTTAAAGATATACTTTTGCACTAGGAGTGTGATGGGAAGAGAGAAAGGTGGATCATTAAGATCCAAGAGTATGATCTAGAGTTGAAGCCAACTAAGCTTGTAAGAGGCCAAGAATTTTCCAAGTTGATAGCTAAGAGCAGCCCTGTTACAGTGGAAAGGGCCACCATAGAAGAACAACAATTGTTTTATCAAGTAAATGTGATTTTATCTTCTTTAGAGTAGAATGATTGGTATTCTAGCATTGATTACTTTTTGAAGAATTTATTGTGTCTTGTTGACCTTAACAATATGTAGAAGCAATATTTTAAACTTTAAGTGGCTAAGTATTGTTTAGTGCAAGGAGAACTCAGATGGAGGAATCTAGATGGTGTTATTCTTATATGTATAAATCTAGTGGAGTCTAAAGACATTTTATGGTAGATGTGTGCATGGTTATGTGGGGGGAATTTTTCAACCACAACCATTGCTCATAAGATCATAGGGTATTATTGGCCCTCTATATTTGCATATATGCATGCCTATGTTCAGGCATGCAATCCTTGTTAGATATTTGAAGGAAATACAAAATTACCAACATCACCCCTTGATCCAGTCACAGTGCAAGCATGTTATAGGGAAAACTACCTAAAGGCTAAGCAATCACACCCTCATTGAGTGGGTGAGGATCAATGACAGACATAGGGATAGATAATGTATTTCTTTCTCTTAAGACTAACATGAATGTTAAGAAGTAAATGGAAGAAGGAAGAAGGACAAAACCTGATTTCAAATGGTTGTCCAAAGTATCCAGTGACATTCACTTGATCTCACTCTAGATCCACCGCTTCGCCAAATAAATTGCACAATCATCCAACAATAAACACCTTCCTCATTCCTCGTCAAACAATAAAGATAACTTGCATGCATAAATTCTTAATCTAATAACTCAAGCTAATTAGAATGACACAAAACATCATTAAAATGCAATAAGATCCATAAATGAAACGATTTTGTGGAGGGGGGGGGAGATAGATCTATATTGATTAAAAGAGAGTTACAACATGAATGATTGCATTGATATTTAATGTTATACTCTTGGCTCCAAGACCCAAATTCATCCTCAGTCGTAACTCCACCTCTATGGAATTAGCACGATCTGTGTTAATCCCTAGACAAATCCCCATGTTAAGCCCTAAATATTGAGTTACTACATTTCTATGTTGTATGCTAGACCCTTTAATTGTAATTGTACCCTTTGTCTCTTATATATACGAAGGAGACCCAATTTTAGAATCATCTCATCTTGTACATTTGTTCTATTGTAAAATGAGTGCTCCCCCTCCAAGAGGATTATTTTTCATTCTTCTATTTAATTATCAAGGTGTGGAATTACTTCTCTTTCTATTTTTAGGATATTTGGTGTTTGTTGCCTAACATTTGGTTTCAGATCATACAATCCTAGGGTTTTTATCCTTCAAACAAGTCACCTTGGAATTTTTCTTATAATTTTTTTTGGGAAGTTTTAGATAGAAAAACTTTTAGAAGACTAAGGAGACATAACAAAGTACTTGTGACAAATTTCAAATTTTTGTTCAGTTTACTTTGCGAGTTATAGCCTATGGGAATTAGGGTTTTTGACTAGTCCTAAAACTAGTCTCAAATATGTGTTCTTGGTAAAACAACTATAACATTCGTTTTTAGAATTTTAAGATCATGAAATTTTTGGTGGTCCGAAGAGACATAGCAAAGTACTTGTGGTAAAAATTTTAGGTTTTTGTTCCTTATACTTTCATATTTATAGCCTATGGAAATTAGGGTTTTTGATTAGTCCTACAACTAGTCTCAAATATGTGCTTTGGGTAAAACAAACATATTTGTTTATAGAAAGATCCAAATTGAGTGCCACTAGTTTCATTGGAAAGAGAAAAAAACATAGTATTCATGTAAAATCTTTATATTCATATTAGAAGAATTGAGCACGTGGTATTCTACACAAGTTTGTTATCTAGAAAGGTCCAAGAATCAACATGTAGGTTTGGGAAAGTTACCATACTTTCACTTAGCACATCAAATTTTGGTCAAACCTATGGCATAGTAGAAAAGACATATTAAAGTACTGTAGGCCAAAATTTTAGCCTTAGAAGGCCAAAAATTTCAAATAAACATCAAGAGAAAGGTCGGTCATCACGACAATCTCCAAATCAGGTTTTAAAGGTACACAACTTACAATTGACATAAATTTTGCTTGGAGGATTCGTTTTTGGAGATCAAAAAATTATGATAAAGAGAAAAAACAAAGTATTATTATTTTCTCACATGGAAAATGTTTCTATAATAATTTCTAATCCTGCTAAACCTCTAGAGAAATCACACATGACATTTGAAGAAAGTGAAGACTTAGAAAACAAGTTATCCCAATTGAAGAACCAAGTTGATGAAATGAGTGGTAGTATGTTGAAACTAGTAAATTTATCACATTATCGGGAAATCCTTAAAAGGGAAATAGAATACAAAATGGAAAATTTGATGGACAAAAATATGGAACAATTACAAAATTCCATGTCAATCATGATCTTGCATATCCTAGATGAGAGATTCCCTAAAGGACATTTCAAGATGTGAAAATGTGGAGAACATAAAGAGTGAGTCACAAAATCATGATTATTCATCACTCCAAGATCCACATCATTAGGGATTCAACTTGAAACCAAGTATATTCTTAATTCCCAAGATTAATATGAAGAAATTTGATGTTATAGATCCCATAACATGGATATTCTAGACGAAGCAATTCTTTGATCTACACCAATTGCTAACCTTACAAAAGGTAACTCTTGCATCCTTGTATTTAGAACGTGATCAATTTTTTTGGTACCAATGGTTTTGTGAATGAAAAATAGATTATATTGTCTATTGCTCCATTTTTATAGATGAATTGATAACACATTGTGGATATACTAAGAGAAATTCATTCTTTAGTCGATTGATAAATCTCTGGAAAAAAAAAGAGGTCCAATTTTAGAGCACATTCAACAATTCCAAAAACTAAGTCTTAGGGTAAAGAACATTTGAGAGGATAATTTGTTATATCTATTTATGTGAACTTTAAAGGAGAGCATTCAACATGAGGTGCATCTCTTCGAACCTAAATCCCTAGAACATGCTTTCAGTGTGGCCAAGAAAGTTGAAAGTAAAAATATGGCTACTAGAAGAGTGGCCACTCCCAACTATAGAGCACCATTTTCCCTCTCCTAACCTTATTCAACCTACAAGGTTGACACCTCAACAAATAGATGAAAGAAGAGCAAAGGGACTATGTTTTAATTGTGACAACAAGTATAACAAGGGGCATAAATGCAGTGAGAAGAAATTATTCTACATAGACCGTGAAAAGGAAGAAGATCAAGAATTGGAACCGTCGCAAGATCTAGAACTAGAAGAGACTACTCCAATCATATCTTATCATGCATTGGCTAGCATCAATGCTCTACAAACCCTCAATATAGAAGAACATATAAAAAATAAAAAGGTAACAATGTCGATTGATTATGGTAGTACACGTAGCTTCATTAATTTTTAGGGAAACTTCTCAATTGCTTTATATATACGACACCAGAGTATCAAGTAATGATTGTAGATGGAGGTACCATAAATTGTTCAAGGAAGTGACGTAGTATTAAGCTCACTACGAGGGAAGTATTTATTGGATAGTCCCATGATTGTAATCTAAGTGGGTGGTGTTGTTGTTGTATCAGAGGTCCAATGGTTACAATTATTGGGAACAATGGCTCTTAAATTTTAGGAGCTTTTCATGAGATTCTCCTCAAAAGGCAAGGAAACTGAACTCAGAGGTATCCAAGGGAAACCCTCTAAATTGATAAGCTCCAATAAAATGAAAAAATTACTCAAAAAGGGACACCATGGTGTAATTACACAATTGTGCTCACTAGATGTTCAAACATCTAGACCCTCCGCTCCAATGGATCTCCAAAATGTTATTGATAATCATTCCAAAGTATTTGGAGAGATTCGTAAGGGTCTTCCACCTTCTTGAGATCACGACCATGTTATTCATTTATAATCGGTAAGTGTACCACCTAACATTAGGCCTTACAAGTACCCATATGTGCAAAAGAGTGAGATTAAACATATTCTGTTGGAAAACCACACATTTAACCACAAACTTTTGAACATAAGTTTTAAGACCTTCCTAGAAAAAATCCTTCTTGATCCCATGGTAATTTTTCAAGAACCTTAGTTGAAGGTCTTCAATCCAAACTTCGTGATTGTACAAATATACATCATGTGAATAAATGAGTTGATGTCGAGCATGATGATTTGGCATTGATAGAAAGAGATCCATTGAAAGGAGGGTATTAATGTATCCCACATCAATCGACATGAAACAAAAACCAAGAAGTTTTTATGAATAAAGAAACCACCAAGTACATACCAACATAGGGATGGTCGACGTGAATGGTCAATAATATTGTAGAATGGTTGATTCAGGCTCATACTTTCCTTGAATATATGGCATGACACAATGAGGACTTGGGAAACACTAACACTAACAAGACAAATGATATAAAGCAACAACGTTGGAGGCATTGAAGATTTCTCCATAATGATTGGAAAAATAACCAATTAGAGGAGTAATAGCTCAAAATCATGGTACAAATCCTGGGGAAATCCTAAAGTCCAATTGAAAGACAATGACACAAAGAGGTGCCATGTTCAAGGGCGATAATAACTTACGGTTGCCACTCAAATTGAATCAAACAAAGATGGAAATTATTTCCCCCCTTTTTTTATGTTTTTTTTTTTTTTTTTTGTCTTTTTGATGTTCTGGTAAGCAAGAAAAAGAGATAAAAGTATGCTATAGTGGAGAAAATGAGTGGCTCAATGGAATGCAACAACATTCCAACTACATGGAATATACCTATGCATATAAAATGCAAAAAAGGTGTTGGGCAAGTTGTGTCCACTCATGAATCTGTCTTCTCCAAGGATACATGTCACAAAATAGAGGCAACATATGTAAATGGCTAAGGTCAAAAGTGACTGTAATGGAAATAAGCAATATGAATTGAATGGCATCGTAGCAGTATGCACAAAGATGTGAGCGACAATAAGAAAGTGTTGTTGTAAAGTAACATAATAATATGAACCCCTTTAGGACATGGCCAATGTAAGATAAGAGAGAAGCATGAAATCCCAAATATTAAGTCACGATAAGGATAAATGAAGGTTCTTGGGATTATGAATTATAACTTGGCATGGGTGCCAAATGGAAATAGGAGTGCTAACTAGAGAAACCCATGGGGGGTAGGCATTACTAAACAAATTTTGACTCGCAGTAGATAAAAGAGGGAAATGTTGCAACTTGATGAGATCAAACCTAAGGCATAATTTCGACACAAATGATGGTTAATAATGCAATATTGAAATGTAGGGAAAAACCTATCACTATATGTTAGAACGAAATATTTACCTCAAATTTCACTAAAGATCGCCATATGAAAGTACCAAAAATATGTTCCTCTTGTCCTGTAAAAATGATCAAGAATACTAGTCTAGAAGTTTAAAAATCCAAAATAAATCTCATAAAACAATTTCAAAGCATATACTAGAAGTTATAAAGGGATTTGTTTCGACAAGGGAATTTTTTTTTTTGTCTTGGACACCAAAAAAGGTTAAAAACTAGTGTATATATGGGAAAATGAGATCATTTTTACAATTTTACCTTGCCAAAACTTACCTCTATGTTATAACCCTAATTTGCACCAGACATGCTTACCTGGCATCAGGCCATCTCAGATTCCTTCTTTGCCAAAACACTGCTGAACAACTCTTCAAAAAACCTCTTTTATAAGGGCCCACACGCCCTACTCCATTACTACATGTGTGTACATGTTAGCTGACCTAAAACAAACTGCATGTACCTACAAAAGCACGAAAAAAGGAAAGTTGTCGATGTAACACACAACTTTGGGTGAGTTAACTGAAACTCCCGACCATGCATGGGCGAGGGTTCATCTAAATACCTAGCTTCTTCTAGCCTATAAAAGAATGGTTAGGGGTCCCATTTGAAGGGGGAGAATAATAGTAAAGAAACTCTACCCAATTGCACATTCCCATTGTCCCAAACCTTTAGCCATCCTTGTGCAAAGAGAGATACAAAGCAAAGAAGTTGGAGGATATTTAAAGAGGAGCCCATGATCAGGGTCATGGCGGTGGTCGATCTCGACATTGTAAGTTGATTCATTAAAGTTAATAATAAAGAAATGCTTTTCCCGTCCCACTATATGAGTTCTTCATAGTTTAGTGAATATATGTTTGAATCTCTAATCCATTAATTTGTAGAACAAATGCATGTAGAGTTTGTTGCTTGTTTTGTATGCAGGTCAGTCTTAGGAGGATAGTTGCTAACAAGCGATCAAGAATGAAGAAGGATCGACATCGAATGTTTGGAACAAGGTATGTTTGTTTAACCATGTATTTGCTTAAAAGAAATGGGGATTAGGTCTGGGACAACAGTGGAAAGTAGGATTCTTTCGGTCTTATCTGCATGCATAATATAACCCTAAATGCTAGTCCGTAGGGGGATTTCCCACCACAACAGAATTGGTGACCATACTGGGGAAGTCTCTAGGGTTCCTGGGAATATTTTTGGGTATTTTTAAAAGACTGATTTTCTTTCCTATTTTTTGAAGTTTCTATAAAGTCTGAGCTAACAGAGATTCTGGTCTTCCATACCAGCTATCTCTGTTTCTTTGCTTGACTGTGTTTTTTTCTCGAGACCCACAGAGGTACATGCGGCCTGCATAAGGTCTGCATGCGTGTACCCGTGGCCTGCATAAGGTCTGCATGCGTGTACCCGTGGCCTGCATAAGGTCTGCATGCGTGTACCCGTGCCCTAATTTCTTACAGTCCGTGTGTAAATGATAACTGAAGAAGTAACATTAGCGTGTATGATTCCAGAAAATTTTTGAGGCAGTCATCCTCTTCTCTCTCATAATCAATCATTCTCAGGGGTTTTCTGGAACTCTTTCTAGTCTTTGTTGTTTATAGTCTATAGCTTAGGGTTCACCTCAGATTGGTTTGTTCTATGAATTTTTCCTTACATTGTTTTCTTTTTTCTGTTAAAGAAAGTGTCTAAGCCTTCAAGAGATCTTGGTTCTCAGTATTAGTGGTCTCTTCCTGGTTTGGATTGTCTGTTTTTATTTGTTTCAGAGTTTTAGAGATACACGCGACCTGTATAAGGCTAGCACGCGTGTACACGCCCTCTGGCTCTACACAACTTGCGTGCACACGCTTGTTGTTGAATTGTCAACAGTGTGCTTGTGAAGGATAGTTTTTGTTGAGGGTGAGGCAATCATCCTTTCCCTTGACAAGAGTTATACCTCTCAGGTTTTTTGAATCTCTGTCCTAGCAGTCAGTAGCTTAGGTTTGATCTCAGCCATAGCTTTCTTTCTTCATCTAAAAGTTTTCATCAATTTTTTTTTTTAGGGTTTTTAGACAAGTGTGAGAGTCATTTTTTAAGTTGCTAGTGTGTGATTTCTTAAAGTGATTCTTTGCGATCTGCGATTAGGCCAGAAGTTTTTCTTGGGTTTTGACTTGTTGATATTTTTCTTTTTTGCTTTGTGAGCATTCAAATAAAAAAAAAAATCTTTCATTTCTTTGTTTGATTGAAAAGTGTTGTTTTGCATTAGTAACCAGGGAAAAGTCTTTGCTTTCATAAGTTCTTGACAGTTTTCTTAGATCGTAAGTAGCTCGTAGTCGAGTGAAATCCTTCTTTGAGTTTGTTGTTCAAAAGATCTTAGAATTTTTTTTTTTTTGAAAAGTTGTTGAAAATTTGCATTAAGTGAAGGTTTTTGTTTCCAACTTTCTGTTCATTTTTACTTTCGTCTTTCAAACATCACTAGTTTCACTTTCATACCCTTTGACATAAGACAAGCCATAAAATTAACGCTAAATCTAAAATTCATTAGACTTTTATGTTTGTAGGGTTAACCAACTAGTTCAGGATTAGGGCCTTGGATTAGGTTGGAGAGGAAACTCTTTAAGGCCATTAAAATCAAACATTGGAGTCTGAGTTTGGGAGTGTCTAAGTCCAGTATCATGAAAGTTATCCGGGACCCCCCTCTAACACAGGGGATAAACACGAGGTCATGTGCGGAAAGGTAGCGGAGATAACCCCTCCAAAGCTGGACCAATCGTAGTGGAGAACACATATAGAGGGCTTGTCTTGGGATTCCGTCGATTGCATTTGGCATGGATCTTTGTGGGTCTCGAATCCGTTTGAGGTCCTCAGTTGTCTTCCAGACCACTTGCTCTCGATACCCTTGACAGGTTTTAGGCTCGATACTCTGCTCATTGTGGTCTACTCGACTTTCGACTGTACCCGCCTGGTGACTATTCGTGCGCTGGCAACCTAGTTGCCTATATTTTTTAGGGACATACACAGGTGACTGTGGGGGTATACCGCGGTACCTAGGATAGACATCGGGCCACGCTTTGCAGAGTATACCCGGAGGGTGCTTCCGTGTTCGAGTTGCACTTGCACCGGTAAGTTTCTCTAGTGTTGGTTGTTGTAACTGTTCTTCCAATTAATTTAGTGTTTGCTTGTCTTATCT
>SNQJ01S0025667.1:36402-53495 GCA_010110895.2 Picea sitchensis
TAGGATAGACATCGGGCCACGCTTTGCAGAGTATACCCGGAGGGTGCTTCCGTGTTCGAGTTGCACTTGCACCGGTAAGTTTCTCTAGTGTTGGTTGTTGTAACTGTTCTTCCAATTAATTTAGTGTTTGCTTGTCTTATCTTATAGGGACTTTTTTAGTGTGTGTTGTTTTTGAATGACTAGAACACCCTAGAGTGTCTTTGATCTTCTCACATAGTGGAGGATCATGAGCTCCGTCGGTCACGAAGGCTTCTTGGCCTGCCAATGGTTACACTGGAGCCACCCTCGCCACCACTAAGGCAAAAGCTAGACCAACAAGGGTCTTTTGAAGTGACCGTGCGACAAGAAATTGTTCCCGACCAACATCCAGAGGAATCGACCGTTTTAGACCTTGGAGCAAAAGATTTTGGTCTAGTTGAAACCTCCACCACTGATCTTTCGGCACCCACCATCATACCGGTTCATCCTTACGAGTGCCAGACAGTGTGGCACGTAACAATGGAAACAAATGTTGTTACTCCTTCTGGGAATTCTTCAATTCCCACTACGGTTGTTACCATAGGAGAGTTTCCACCTCCTAACCCACCGTCACCGGTCCAAGCCACCATGGTCTCGACCACCTCTACATCGCACAGTGGTTCGATCCTGTCTCTAGCGACGGCCACAACCCCTTTCACACCAAGTGCGATAGGCCCTCCGTTCTCATACAGGATGCCTAGTTCAAGTACAAGTCCTATAATTTCCTACTCCGCTTCACATACTTCAGGTCTGGGGGCAGGGAGCTCTAATGCTCCTCTGCAAGGCCACATGGGGAAAACTTCCACTCCCTTTAACGCTTTCTCTTATGGGGGAGGTCATATACCCCCTTCATCCCCTTCACTCTGTGGCACACACCAATCATCCACCAGGCTGCCTGCACACCATAGTTTATTTGCAGCAGGGAGTCAAGGACCACCTTCGCATAATATGTCGGTAGGATCGACATCGTTTTCTTTGTTTGGTGCATTTGGTAACACCACCTTCTCATCAGCTGCTTTTTCGACTGGGGGCAATCTCGGTTTCGGACAATCTATTCCTATGCAGGGTACTATTCCTGCATAAGGGGCACACCCAAGAATTTCTTCCGCATCAGGGACTTGGAATTATTGGCAGGGATTCGTTCCCTCATCAGGAATGTCGATCTGGGGTAATTATTTTCACAATCAATGGAACCCCGGACAAAGTGCTATGCCGATCCCCATGAGACCGACATGGGGCAACCCTTACCAAAGTCCTTCGAATGTAATGCATGCCCAACCATCTATGTCCTATTTTGGCAATCAACCGATGATGTCTCCTCACATGCAAAATCCATATGCTAGCCATGGCCATGATTTTTACCAGAATCCGGGCCAGCAGCCGAACTTTTCCTGGCAACTTGGTGCCAGTCAAACTCCAGGCCCCTTTTTCCCAGGATATCACCAACAACCCAAACTACCCTTCTTGGCAACTTTACATTTGCCAGACTTGACAAGGTTGTTGAATGACCCTATCTGTCACGATCCGCGTTGGCCTCCTATGCCGACGAAGTTGCCTTCAAACATCCCAAAGTTTGAAGCCAAGCCTAACGAAGATCCAGGAGATCATGTGACTACCTTCCATCTTTGGTTCTCATCTAACTCGTTGAAAGATGAATCCATACAGTTGCGATTGTTTCAATGTACTCTCATTGGGAGTGCCACAAAATGGTACATTGAGCTCGATCGCTCAAGATACTCTTCCTTCAGTGAACTGGCGATGGCTTTCCTAAACCATTTCCAGTTACCTGTGAGATACGATGATAGCACCGAATTGCTGGCCAATTTCTCACAAACAAAAGTGGACCATATCTCTGATCACATTCGAGAATGGAGACGCCGAAAGAGTTTAATTAAGGTACCAGTCCCACCAACATTCCTGCTCGAGTGGTTCCTTAAGTCTTTGGTCCCATAGTTATCCAAAGAAGTCGCGACGTTGGGAGTATTTTCCGAAGAAGACGCCATCATGAGAGCTCAACAACTTGAGCTAATATATTCTCAGTCCGGTTTATTATACGAGATCTTGCCAGATGCGCCACGCTCAATACTTGATAAAACCAGATAGAGAGTTGGACCAGATGTCGATGGTATTGTTGGTTCAACACAAACAAAGCCTGCTGAGCAATTAACGAAGCAGTTGCAGTAGTTGTCTATACAACACACAACGAGCAACCAAATTACTACTTTGGCTTCTCCCCCTACCAAAACGTCAGATGTACACACAATGCAATCAGCTAATCCAAAGGCCACCCAGCAGCCCGAAGGAAAGAAAAAACAATGAAAGAAGGGTAAGAGGGATAAAAAACCTACCGATAATGCTGGAAGGGACAACACTGAGAAACGAAAGGTGAGGTATGCATGCAACTTGTGCGCGGAAGACCACCCGACCCATCTATGTCCTCGGCTTGCAGAAGCCCAAAAGTTTGTGACGCGACAATAGCCTATTGTGTTAACCAATCCATTTCAACATGGGCAAAATCTAACCCAAGCCTCTGCAAGCATGGAAGGGGGCAGCCAAGGACCCTCTCCATCTTCGAACAACCCCACATCCGCGAACATATATATGGTGAAGGGTGATGCTTTTATATCAACTAGAGTGCATGAATATAGTAAACCAAGCACTTCTGAGAAGGGAAAAGAAGCCAAACTCCCATCTCTTCCTCTACAGATTGAGAAGACGTTGGGTGAAAAAATGATATGCATCCCAAAAGGCACATTCAAAAAAGCTTCTCACAACCCAAATGCAAGGGCTGCCCAGAACTATTCTGTGGTGGAAGATTTATCACAAACCCCTTGTGCAATGTCCGCTTTGGAGGTCCTCCAAAGCTGCCCTTCCCAGAGGAAAGCCTTGTTAACCGCTTTAGGATCTACCGAGACTTGTAATCTGGGTACAATCATGTTGGATACAACCGACCTAAAACCTCATTTTCCTTACCATGTAGCGTTTCAGATAGTAGTGGTTTATCCCACAATTTTTTTTACTCGGAATATCTTCTGCACGGTGGTTGATGAGGGTGCCTCGACATGCATTATGTCGTTGGCATGTTGGAAGGTCATTGGCCAACCCGTTTTGTCTCTGTCACCTAGTATTCTTACTGCTTTCGACGGTCGTTCGTTCCGACCACATGGTATCATTCCCTCTTTCCCCGTGCAGTTAGGAGGGAAGACCGTGTGTGTCGAGGTAGAGGTAGTCGATGTGCCCCTTGACTATAACCTCTTATTAGGGAGGTTTTGGACTTATTCCATGAAATTTGTGGTTGCTACAGTTTTTCGGGTCTTGTTATTTCCACACGAGGGCCAGATTGTGACCATCGATCAAATGTCTTTCTCCAGACCTGACCCTTCATTGGGGGCATCCACAGTCCTGATGATTGATAATCCTCAACTAGGCATGGTCAACGTATGGGTTGGTTTGTGCCTATCTTTGATGGGTACCTTCGATTACCTGCCCCCTAAAGGCGATATCAAGTTTATATCCAGTCACCATAGGGTTGAGATTTTTCAAGTTTCGTTGTTTCGCACGACTTACTTCAACGATCCATGTATACTTCCTTCCCCATCAGCCACGATGGATGGGACAGGGCACCCGGGCATGTCCATGCCCTTGTCTGCAGCTAAAGTAGCGTACTCTTTAGTCCAGCAAGCTTCAACCAACACTTACCCAACTCTTGCACAAGAGTTCGATCCACTTCTAGAGCCTATTTGGGCTCAGGGATCTCTCGTTGACACAGATTCATTAGACTTAGTCTTGCCCTCTGATGAAGCTATAATTGAAGTAATGACTAGTCCGGACAAACCCTGGGAAGATCTTCATCACAGATCATACTTCCTCCCGGAGTTAAGAAGAATCGAAGTCGGAGAATTCACCTTGACTATGATGGGAGATAGGTCTTGTCCTATTAATCCCTTAGCTACACACGAGGTTTATGTTGAGGGTAATATGGCAACTATCACTGAAACCTTACAAATCAATATCTTTCGAAACCCTGGTGTCATGGAGAATGTTTTCGTCGAAGCTGACTGCACCCCTGGAGAGATTCAAATCTATACAGATCTGTTTAAATAATTCTGTGACGTTTTTGCCTGGTCTTACGAGGAAATGACAGACATCGATCCAAAAATAGTTGAACATGAAATCATAACGTATCCAGATGCCAAGCCTGTCCGGCAAAAGTTTCGTCCAGTTAACCCCAAGAAAGCAGCAGCCATTAAGGTTGAGGTTGAGAAACTGCTAAAATTCGGTTTTATCTATCCTATCCATTTAACCCAATGGGTGTGAAACCCCGTGCCAATCAATAAAAAACAAGGCACAATTTGTGTATGTACAAACTTCCGTGATTTGAATAAGGCCTATCCAAAAGATAATTTTCCCACACCATTCATCGACCAGATCATTGATGAATGTGCTGGTTGCGAGGCCTTCTCTTTCATGGATGATTTTTCAGGATATAATCAAATACAAATCAAACCTAAAGACCAACACAAAACAACATTTATTTGTCCTTGGGGTACATTCACATATCGTAAGATGCCTTTTGGTCTCAAAAATGTTGGAGCGACCTTTCAACAAGCCATGTCTTTTTCTTTCCATGACCTCAAGCATATAGTTGAGGCCTATTTAGATGATTTAGCCTCTTGATCTCGCAAGAGAACGAATCATCCCACACACCTCCGACTTATCTTTGAGCATTGTCGCTACTACCGGATTCGCTTGAATCCAAACAAGTGTAGCTTTTGCATAACATCAGGACGTTTGTTAGGTTTCATAGTGTCAACAACAGGGATCATGGTCGATCCTCTCAAGGTCAACTTCAGAGTCTACTGGGCAAGGCAAATTTTTTAATACGCTTCATCGCTAACTATGCTGAGATCACCAAGGGATTTATGCGCTTACTTAAGAAAGACGTCCCTTTTTATTGGGACAATGCTGCTCAACGCTATTTCGCCGCATTGAAACATGCACTCACAACTGCCCCTCTACTCCGGCCACCTAACTATAACAAGGATTTCTTATTATATCTGGTTGCAACAGAGTCAACCATTGGCATGGTCTTAGTTCAGGACGATGACTTGTTCTCAGAATATTTCATCTATTACCTGAGCCGAGGCCTCGTAGGACCGAAACTCAATTATTCTCATATCGAAAAACTTGTGTTGGCAGCAGTCCATGCTGTTCAACGGTTCCGTCATTATGTTCTGTTTTGCAATACCACCGTCATTTCTATCGTGAATCCATTTCGATACATGTTGACACGACGGGTAATAGGAGGAAATATTAGTAGATGGATAGTAGTCCTTCTGGAGTTTGACTTAGATTTCGTTTCAGCGAAATCCAAAAAGTCACTGGTTTTCGCAGAACTTATTTCAGAACTTCCGGTTGAGTCAGGTGATCTTGTGCCTAAAGAATCGCCTATCAGAGGAGATATGTTTTTGATCACCTCTTTAGATCCCTGGTATGGAGATATACTTATCTATCTCCAGAATTTGAAGTGCCCCACCTTTGCTTCTCGTGATGAGCATCGACGCATACGCCATCAGGCTAAGAATGATCTCATACTCGATGATACATTGTATCAAAGAGGTGTAGAATACATCCTGTGCCGATGTCTCACTCGCGAAGAAGCAGTTATCATTCTTAACGATTGCCATACTAGAGCCTGTGGCGGTCATTTGTCTGGGTTGGAAACAACCCAAAAGATTCTACGAGCAAGTTACTTCTGGCCGACACTTATCAAAGATTGTATCGAATCGGTCAAGAAGTGCCACCTGTGCCAAATCTTCTCTTAGAAGATGAGGGCACATCCCGCTCCCATGTTTCCTGTCATCACAATTGGTCCCTTCACCAAGTGGGGGATTGATTACACTACATGCAACCCTCCTTCAGCAAGGGGGTATCGATATATCATCGTAGTTGTAGACTACTTCACAAAGTGGGTTGAAGCTATGCTAACGTTTAAAGATGATGGAGAGACTACAACTCTCTTTTTATTCAATCAGATAATAATAAGGTTCGACGTCCTGAGGGATATTGTCACTGACCATGGCAGTCACTTTCAGAACCGGATGATGACCGAGTTAACATCAAATCTTGGGTTACGGCAAGAACATTCATCCCCCTACTACCCCCAAGAAAATGGTCAGGTGGAAGCTGTAAACAAAACTCTTAAGACCATCCTACAATGAACAATCAACTCAGCTAAGTCAAATTGGCATTTGATGTTATACTCGGCATTATGGGCCTACCAAATGTCTGTTAAGACTGCAACTGGTTTCTCACCTTTTCAACTCGTATACGGGCTGGAAGCAGTCTTGCCTATCGAATGTCAGATCTTGTCCCTAAAGTTGGCAGTACAATTATTGCCAAACACTTCTCCACTTGAATAATGATTAGTATACCTTGAGCAGCTCAATGAGCAGTGTCGTGATGCGGCCCTGGCCAATGAGGCTCACAAACATAAAGTCAAGTGTTAATATGATAGGTCTGTTCGTCCTCGGATTTTCTCTGAAGGGGACCTTGTCCTGGTTTATGACCAAGATAAGGACCCCTTGGGGGTAGGAAAATTCAAACCCATGTGGTTCAAACCTTTCATCATAAAAGAGGTTTTAAAAAAGGGCGCTTATCGTCTGGTTGAGTTTGAAGGGAATGCTTTGGCGGAGCCTAGAAATGGGCTCTAACTCAAGAAGTATTACTCATAGGCAGGTCACCATGGGTAGCTTTTTGTAACATATGTATAGTCTTTGTACTATTACTTTCTAGTTTCTTTTAGTGTTATGGATGTGTCATTGATGTTATCTTTCATCACTATGGCAGATGTCAAGTGATTTCGATGTGTTCATTGGGTATGCAGACGACGCTAACCGACACACTCGGAGGCTTGCCTCTGTATCTTGGGTAATCTTTACACCTCAAGGCCAGTTATTATCTTCCAGAGGTATATGCTTAGGTGACACCACAAACAATGTCGTCGAGTATAGTGCAGTTATTGAGTTGCTCCGTGACGCTTTGTTATTTGGTATCTCTCATCTCCGGGTCTATCTCGACGCTTAGTTGGTTGTGTCTCAGTTAAACAGAGTATACCGAGCTCATGATCCGACTTTACACCGACGATTCCTTAGGGTACATCTCTTAGAACGAAACTTTGATTATATTACATATTTTAATGTTCCTAGGAGATTAAACCAAGTTACAGATACTCTTGCTAATCAAATTTTAGATTGGTATCTTGCACACATATGAAAGAACATTCACATAAACATGTAAATACATTTTTCACACACATGATCCATAAGACACAAAAGAAATAAAAAACCATATATAATATCATAAAGTAACCAAAGTACACAGATGGACGCAAGCGCCTCAAAAATATGACCAATAACGAATCACGGGGCTTATGCCCTCAAAAAATATATACAAGTAGTGCTCGTGGCACGTGAAATGTCTAACTAAGGTTAGGGCCTGTAGGCCCTGTTATACTGATCCACAGCGTTGGCTAAACGCCGAAACAACCAGACCCACGTCCATGGTGCCCACACTACATGAGGTTGCATAGATGGTGGCAGGTCCTCAATCTCTGCCATAGGGACCGTGCGAGTGAGCGCAGTAAAGTTCCACTCAACTCGTCTCAATACCCTTTCAGCCTCCATGGCTGGAAGATCTCCTGCTACTGCTGGTCCCCCTGCGGCGGCAGGTGAGGCCCCTGGACGAGGACGACGCTTGTTCCTCACATAGTCAGCCGGTCACACTGGTCCCACATCTTCACACAACGAACACATATCCGTCAAATACTCTGGTATAACAAAAAAATGATATATATAACAAAAACAACATAAAAATTACATATGTTCAACAAAAAAAAAATGATGGAGACTTACCCATCTCTCCTCACTCCTCACCAAGAGGTACTGGTATCTCAGGATCCCTCGAAAAATCAATCCCTGCATACGGGTAATCCTCGATAACTGGGATCTGTCATGATAGCCAGGCAAAGAAATCATCATCGAAGGACTCATTATTCCTTCCACCACCCTATCGTGGCAGCAATAACACCCATATACACATAGCAGGAAGAGAGGCCTGATGTCCTCGTACCACTACTCGAGGACTAAAGATCGAAACTCTCTCAAAGAAAAACGAGCACAGAACGGTCCCAAACCCAAAGTTCTTATGTGTTCGCAAGTGACAATTTGTCAATTGCCTCTTCATACACTCAAGCAATGTGGTACTCCAATAAAATATTTGTGCATTTAAGCACTGGACTGCACAGTTCATTTGTGCACGGGATGCCTGATGTACAGCCGCAGAACCAGTGATTCACCCAATAAGAAACACTATCACCTGTAGCGATAAGTCAGTAATCTTGCTTATGGGCACCTGTGAGCTCGAGCGGTCTGTATCAGCCTCACAGTAAAGACCTATCAATTCCTCTATGTTATGCGGCCCCGAAGGAAAATTCTGGAAGTTGACTGGTTCCCCTCTCCGGGAGAGGCCAGTCAAAAAATAAATGTCCTCGGTCGTGGGCACCAGTGACTGCCCCTCTAACATGAATGTCTCTACAACCGGATGCCAATAGTCAACCAAGGCATTCAATAGCCTAGGTTGTGCCCGCATAAAAGGACATAAGAAAAACTTGAGTAACCCACATTGCATCAAAGTAGCCACAACATTGGGGTCTTCCTTGACCAACTCACTAACCTCTTCATTCTCTCTTTCTCTCCAATGGACATACATCCTACAAAACACCAAGGTTCAGGAGGGTTAACCCTTGATTTTTAAGCCTTTTTCATTCAAAAAGGGGGTCCACGCGGGCTGTAATACTGACAGTCGCATGTACACGCGTGCAGGGTTTACTCTGCTCGAATGTACACGCGACCTGTCCTGTGACAGCCCGCGTGGACCTAGGGCCGACCTTTTAAAGGTCGATGCCCCCCCCCCAAAATGAAACCTAAAGAAAAAGACTTAAAATGTAAGATAGGAGAGTTTGTACTTACTTGTTCCAGACAGAAGTTTGTTTCGTCCACTGTATCTCCCAAAATCACCACTTTTATCAAATGGGGTCTTTTGGCTCTAGAGTCAATTTCCAAATCAACAATGGTGATAATGAGATGCGAGCTTCTATTTATAGACTTTTTGTCATTTTTTTGTCACTTTTTTGGCCTCCCTTATCATTTTCTTTAAACCAAAAACCATTTAGCGTGATTCAAGAGTTGCATGGGAGGGATATGATCAGGTATCAGGAAATTTTTTTGGAGTTTTGGGTAATTTTCGATGGTCTGTGATTTTTTTTTCTGAGGATCAACTTGAGCATGTAGGTTAGGTTTCTACCCTGACTTTTATATCTTGTTATCTTTTTCCTTTGCCATAGGATCAATCCCATCAGGTTGTGACATAGAACCATCATAACTTCTTTAGAAGTGTCGTGACTTGGTGGTAGAGCTTACTGGAACATGGATGCCCTAGGTAGATCCTGGTTGCATTATGGTATCCATGTTGTCTCTAATCATTGTAGGCTCGAGAGTCCTTGTTGTTTTTCCTGATTACGAGTTTGAGCCTCATTTGCATGATTCCTTTTCACTCTTGACCTCACCCTCGGGACTCCAAAAAGATATAACGAGTCTTCTTTTAAGCCCTTTTCAGACCCTCTAAACATGAAAAGATTGTTGAGCGATCTTGTGGCCTTTCATGCTCATTAAACTGAAATTTGAAGTCATGTCTATCCAACGGTACTTTACCCCTTTTTCGGTCCGGACGGTCAATTGTATGAACAAAGGTATACTCTATGGAACTCCAGTTCTCTAGAAGAGTACCCTCAGGTATAATTTTACCCCTTTTTTCGGGCCTGAGGGACTAAACTTACGAAAAAGGAACCCCCTCGGAATGAATAGTTAAGCTCTTTTCAGACTCCCTAAAATTGAAAAGATCATTGAGTGACCTTATTCTTTCACACTCGTTAAACTGGTCCAGAAGAACATTCCTGATGGAGTCCATAGTTAAGCTTTTTTCAGGCTCTTTAAAAATGAAAAAATGGTCGAGTGATCTTGTCCTTATCACACTCGTTAAAATGGTTTTGAATAGACGTCTTGTCGGTGCTAGTTTACCCCTTTTTCGAATCGACTAGACTATCTTCGAAAAAGTACCCCAATGGAGTCTCCTTTTACGGTTTTTCAGACTCTCTAAATATGAAAAACCGCCGAGCTTACCTTCTCCGGGCTCGTTAAACTTACATCGAAGGATGTTACCATTGTGTGTTTTGTTAATCACATTTGCATACCCACATCTTTGGCCTAATGCAAGCTCCATTTTGCTCTCAAATGAACCATATGAAGCATGCCTTATACGCAAGCCCTGTAGCATTTTGCCTCTGCATCTTGACACCTTTGGCACCTGGAGGATTTTTCCCAAGCATCCTTTTCTTGCATGTCTCTTTTCCCTGAATATCCTTGTGTTCCATGTGCTTGGAACTAGTAGGTTTGTGACCCTCGATTCTCCTTTGTAATGTAACATTCTTTAATTCCTTTTTCCAAAATCATTGAAAAAGACAAAAAAATAAAATATACCCCAAAAAGAGGAAGGGAAAAGTATTTTCTTTATTGGCAACATAATGAGTCACCCTTGGATAAAGCACATCTGTCCATTTGTTCATCAAACCCTGGGATTTAATATGACCTTAGGAAGCTTGTCTCGCTACATAGAGCCGTGTCCTCCTCCGTTTGGTTATTCTTCCAAACATATGGAGAGTTTGCGTTGCCTCCTGCCTCGTAAACTTATGTTAATGCCATGCTGCCCGAGTCTCATCATTTTTCATTCTTTTGTCCAAGGGAATTTTGTCACCAAGCCTGAGTCCGTCCCTCTACAGTTTGTCTCTTGCCCTCATACCCGACCATCCTGAATGTCCAATCAAGTCCTTGTTTGAAATCAATGAAGCCTTCAGTCTGATCATCAAGATTATGTAGTCTATGACCGTTGAGCCGTCGAAGACCTCTATGTAGTGTAGTCGTACACTCATATTACACTCCTACCTTGAGTTTTGAAGATTTTGAAGTTGTTGCTCGAGCTCTGAAAACCTAATCTCCAGCCATCAGGCTGTGTCATCTTCTAGAAGATGGATACTCTATATGTATATCTTTTTGATTTCGAGATGTAGCTCCGCTATGTATTGTTCGCAGCTACACTTTATATAGTTATTTGACATGGATCTACAATGTATTTGATTGGTAGCCATGATTCTATTTTATTCCAAGCATGGGTATGCCCGCCTCGGTGAGACATTTGTTATTTTGCAGATGGCGCCTCCCGGTTCCTGGTCCCTGGGCTCACCTGTTCGACACATCAGTAAAGATTGGTAATGTATTTCAGCCATCAGATGCTCTTCTGCCCTCACACATTAGGGGGCATCTGTTATAACCCTAATTTGCACCAAACATGCTTACCTAGCATCAGGCAATCTCAGATTTCTTCTTTGCCAAAACACTGCTGAACAACTCTTCAAAAAACCTCTTTTATAAGGGCCCACGTGCCCTACTCCATTACTACACGTGTGTACACACTAGCTGACCTAAAATAGATCGCGTGTACCTACAAAATCATGAAAAAGGAAAGTTGCCGACAGAACACACAACTTTGGGTGAGTTAACTGAAACTCCTAGCCATGCATGGCCGAGGGTTCATCCAAATACCTAGCTTCTTCTAGCCTATAAAAGAAGGGTTAGGGGTCCCATTTGGAGGGGGAGAATAATAGTAAAGGGCACCCCACTACACTTCATCGTTGATAGTGGTAGTCAAAAGAACCTCATCTTAGCAGAGGTCATCAAGCGGCTAGCCCTTCCGACAACACTGTACCTGCAACCCTACACCATTGGATGGCTTTGCCATGGAAGCGACCTCCGCGTCAACCAACAGTGTCACCTATTGTATGACATCAAGCCCTTCAAAGATGAGGTAATATGTGACGTTGCTCCTCTTGAAGTTTGAGATGTTCTTTTGGGACAACCTTATTTATGGAAACATCTTGTTGTATATGAATCTAGGCCTCGTAGTGTTATTATTACTTTGAACAGGAAATTGTACAAGATACCTGAGGCCATCCCACCTAGTGTTGTTTCCTTGATCTCTGTCAAGCAATGTAGGAAAGTCATCTCACAAACCGGGAAGTTTTTCTTCTTCGCGATTCACTCTCAGAACGAGTGGAAGATTGCAGACACATTGAGGACCTCCATGACCGACCTCTCCACACAAAAAAAGCAAGTGGATAAGGTTGTGGAGGAATACCAGGATATCTTCTCCTCGCTGACTAGGGTACCTATGCATTATCAGGTCAAGCATCCCATTGATCTGACCCCCGACGCACCGTTACCAAACGAGCCAGTATAGCGCCATTCCCTGTTAGAGAATGAAGAGATCAAGCGACAGATCCAAGAACTGCTCCACATGGGCCACATCCATCCCAAATCATCACCTTGTGGGAGCCTGATCATATTGGTATAGAAGAAAGATGGGACCTGGAGACTCTGTATTAATTACTAGGCCCTAAATAAAATTACAGTCAGGAACCGATACCCGATTCCCCGAATCAACGATCTCCTTGATCAACTCAAGGGGGCCAAATACTTCAACAATATTGATCTGAAGTCTGGCTACCACCAAGTCCCAATCGAGCAGACAAATGTATGGAAGACCGCCTTCAAGTTGAAAGAAGGTCTCTTCAAATAATTGGTCATGCCCTTTGGCTTGACAAATGCTTCAATGAATTTCATGAGGATGATGGATGATATCCTATGACCTTTCACCAATACTTGTGTAGTGGTGTATCTGGATGACATACTCATCTACAACAAGACGTGGGCGGAACACTTGTAGCACATTCAATAGGTTTTGCACACCCTGCGGCAACACAAGTTATATGCCAATTTGGAAAAATGCTCCTTTGGCATGGACTGGGTCCAATATCTCGGTTACATCATGGATCAGAATGGTGTACATGTGGATCCAGCCAAAATCCAGGTCATCCATGATTGGCCAGCACCAACCACACTCTCTGAGCTTCGAAGCTTCCTAGGCCTAGCCAATTTTTATCACATGTTCATGTTTGGGTTCTCCCATATTGCATGGGCCCTCAGCCAAGTAACTAGAGGAGGTGATAAGGCAAAATTTGTTTAGGGTTTGTCTCAACAACAAGCATTTGATGATTTGATGCAACGTTTGTGCTCAACACTAGTACTCTCATGACCTGACCTACAACAACCTTTTGAGATCGAGACAAATGCTTCAGACTATGTTGTGGACACAGTTCTCACTCAGCATGGCCACTCCATGGCCTATCACAACGATACACTATCAGATGTTTCCTGTAAGTACTCTACTTACGACAAAAAAATGTACTCCATTGTGTAAGCCTGCCGACAGTGGAGGCATTACATTCTTGGGAAAGAGACAGTCATCCACATTGATCATAAGCCCTTGCAGTTCATGCAGACCCAAGGAAAATTGTAGAATGACTACCATTAGAAGTGTTCCACATACTTACAACAGTTCCACCTCAACATCAAAACAAGAAGTACCAATCGAGTCATTGATTGCCTCAACCGACCTCCAGTCACAACATTCACAGTGCTAGACTCTTGTGGCCACAAAACCTCAGGGTGGCTCCAACTCTATGAAACAAACCTTGATTTCGCCAACACTTACAAAATGTTGGGCACACACTCAATCGTCACTAATTTCCATATTCAGGACGGATTGTTGTGCCATATGGGCCATCTTTGTGTTCCATCAATCGAGCACGCAAAGCTCATTTGGGAATCCCACTATAGTCGGGTAGCAGGACAATTCGGTGTTGAAAAAATAGTGGCAGTGTTGCAACAGCATTTCTACTAGCCAAAACTTCGGCATGATGTCAACAAATATATATAAGGTCCTGCACTGCCTGCACTATTTCTAAGCCCACCAGTAAGAAAAAAGGCCTGTACACCCCTTTGCCTACTCTTGACGGGCTATGGGAATCCATCTCAATGGATTACATGTCGGGCCTTCCGACCACCAAGCGGGGGAATGCCTGTGTTTTCGTGGTTGTTGATTGCTTTTCTAAAATGGCACTTCTGGCCCTCCTACAAGAAGAGCATCACCGCAGAGGCCACTGCCAAGCTCTTCTTTGAGCAAGTGTGGGTACATTTTGGAATCCCACAAACTATTGTCTCTGATCAGGACAGTCGATTCCTCAACACATTCTGGTCAAGCCTCTAGTCACCGCTGGACACCAAGGTCACCAAATCCACGACCTTCCATCCCCATACAGATGGCCAAATCGAGGTCGTTAATTGAATGATCATGCATATCCTGCACATGTACAATTCCAAGCACCCCCGCACATGGGGTGAGAATTTCCCATACGTTCAACACAACTACAACTGAGCCTTGCATAGCTTAACTGGCCACAACCCCTTTCAGGTGGGATTGGGATTCCAACCATTGGGTCCCATGGATGTTGCACTACCTCTTGCTGCCACCCCGACCGACTCGTCAATTGCTCCAGCTGAAGCTGATAAAGCCACCCGGTTCATTGAGTGGATCAAACACATCCACCAACAGGTTCAGGAGATTTTACTGAAGTCCAATGCCAAGTACAAGAAATGCCATGATCAACACCGGGTGCCACATAAGTTTCAGGTGGGAGACAAAGTTTGGCTGCATTTGCAAAAAGAACGCCTTATAGGGCCCCATCGAAATCTTCGTCCACTTCGTTATGGGCCTTACACCATCATCAAGGTTGTGGGGGATAATTCTTTTGAGCTCAACATTCCTTCGTTCCTTGGTCTACACCCAGTGTTCAACATGGCTCTCCTTCGGCCATATTCCCCACCAATATTGGACACCTTCGAGATAGTAGAACAATTAACATCAATAGAGCTCAACCTTGACCGCATGCAACAAGCATCCAAGGATAAAATTGTGGACACACAGCTCAAGGGGACTCACCAGCAGAGGATCCATCTTTATCGAGTTGTCAAAGCAGGGCAGTGCCTGCATCAAGGCAAGTGGCTCACCTAGGGCCAAATTCAACAGAAATTTCCTCATCTGATGGGGGAACTCAACGCACTAGATACCATTGCTTCCTAAGGAGGTAGGATTGATTCAGGTGGATATTGGTGGCCAGCCACCTTCTCCAACTGGCTCAAAAAAATTTTCTGGCAATTTTGGCAATTTACTATTTTTAGCAGTTTTTAACTTCGGGGGCCAATTTGAGGGCCTAAACGACATTTTTTTCATGATTAGGGCTCTCAATGAAATCCAAAGGCTTTAATTAATCCCCCTAAATGAATCTCCTCGTCAATACCTTTCCAACGAGCTATCATGCGCCCTAAACTGAGATCGTATGCAAAAGTTACGACCCCAGGAAGTTAATGTAGTAACTTACCCCAACGGGGCCCACATGACTTTTGGCGCTTCATCTCCCAGGGTTAGGTTTTTGGATGTCTAGGGTTTTGGAATTCATATTTATTGTAAAATGGCATGCAGATCCTCATTGTACTCATATTCTTGCGAATGAGCGCAACCGTCACATCTCTTCTCAGAGATAAGCCGCCACCATTCCAACAAGCTTGTTTTCCGCTGCATTTTATAGTTTCAGCTTATTTCCCGAGTTAATAGAAACCAATTTTACTGTATCTCTGTTTTTTTATCGCATACTTGTTATATGTTTTTGTATTAAATAATAATAATAATCTGCATCCACTTCATTCTGCTCATAAAATCTGGATCACACATCGTGTAGAAACTTGTTTTCCTTGTGTCGTATCACACCCAATTTGTCTTTCCTCGCGACACAACATGTATCCCACCTCAACTCTTTTTGGTTGATACATATTACATCGCTCCAAATTTTCTTTCCATCTGACACATCACATCACTCCAAACTTTCCTTTGTCACAACATATCTCATCACATCAAAATTTTCTTTCCATGCAACACATTGCACTTTCTCAAACTTGCATTCATCACTGTTTGGTTGTTTTAGTCACCTGGGTGAGCAAAAAAAACCTTTTGTGTAGCCAGGATGTAAGCTAGACAAAAATTAAATTGTTAGGATTAGTCCATACATATAAATACCATTGAAAATGCGTAAATAAAAGGAAACAAATAGACAAAGAGCATGGAAATTGGATTAACAATAACAATGGAAGCAAAATTGATTATCTACCAATGGAAATACCATGTTGTTACATGCAGAGGATTGGAGAATGCAAGGGAGCTCTCCTTTCCTCCTTGGGAGGGTCCTTTTATGTTCCTTGGGGCCTCTTTTCTCTCTCTCTTAGCAAATAAGTATGCAAAAACTCTCCAAAGGGAAGAGATCAATGCACTAGCTATGGGCTATGGTTGAAACTAAATGATGGCTTGAGAATATGGTTCTCAAGGATCATTCAAGAAGAATAACCTTGCATAAAATTCACTCTTTTGAACGTTAGTCCATGGATTCTATTTATAACCCATCTTCAAGCTTCATTAAAGCTAGCTCCTAGTGTGAATGGTGCAACTTGGGATGTGGTTCCCCATGCCTTGAAGAAACATGGAACCACTAAGGTACTAGCTTTCAATTGGCATGGAGATCGAGGATGCCTAGTACCTTAGCTCATGAGTACACTTGATGGGAGTTTTAGGATTATTTGCATTGAATGTGGTTGATATTTCACTTTGGGATGATTTGGATGACTTTAAAGGAACAATTGTGTAGGCCAATGCAGATCGTGCACAATCTACACTGTGAAGTCACGCAGATGCATACAAAATCCACTTTATATAGTTTTGGTGCTCTGCTAAGGATGGTGTATTATTGCCATGAGTAGCACTTTTTTGTTTTGTATTGATGACTCTTCCAGTGATCACTTGTATAGCTTTGTGAGAAATTTTTATGTGATAACAGATGCACCTTGATGTGTGAGGTTAGGAGCAGAGGTATATAAAAAATACATCATTGTTTTCTATTGCTTGTAAGTTTATTCTTTGTGTGTGTGTGTGTGTGTGTGTGTGTGTGTGTGTGTGTGTGT